>JAVSCE010011511.1:0-16435 GCA_032199065.1 Smutsia gigantea
ATTCTCTTCTGGCCTGTAAGGTTTCTGTTGAGAAGTCTGATGATAGTCTGATGGGTTTTCCTTTGTAGGTGATCTTTTTTGTCTCTCTAGCTGCCTTTAATACTCTGTCTTTATCTTTGATCTTTGCCATTTTAATTATTATGTGTCTTGGTGTTGTCTTCCTTGTGTCCCTTGTGTTGGGAGATCTGTGGGCTTCCGTGGACTGCGAGACTATTTACTTCCCCAGTGTGGGAATGTTTTCAGCAATTATTTCTTCAAAGACACTTTCTATCCCCTTTTCTCTCTCTTCTTCCTCTGGTACTCCTATAATGCGAATATTTTTCTGTTTGGATTGGTCACACAGTTCTCTTAATATTCTTTCATTCCTAGAAATCTTTTTATCTCTCTCTGCCTCAGTTTCTCTGTATTCCTATTCTCTGATTTCTATTCCATTAACAGTCTCTTGCATCTCATCCATTCTGCTGTTAAGCCCGTCGATCCCTTGTCTGATTTCTGCATTGTCTTTCCTCACTTCCCTCACTTCCTCCCTCAGCTCTTGCATATTTCTCTGTAGGTCCATCAGCATGGTTATGACTTTTATTCTGAATTCTTTTTCAGGAAGACTGTGCATTTCCATCCCTTCAGGCTCCTTCTTTGGGGTTGTCTGGTTGGTCTTAGTCTGGACCATATTCCTCTGTCTTTTCATGGCTATAGAAGTGGTCGCTCATAGTTGCCACATATGTCAGCTGGACTCTTTAAGACTTTAAAAAGAAAAAAAAAAGAAAGAAAGAAATAAGAAAGAAAGAAAGAAAGAAAGAAAGAAAGAAAGAAAGATAGAAAGAAAGAAAGAGAGAAAGAAAGAAAGAAAGAAAGAAAGAAAGAAAGAAAGAAAGAAAGAAAGAAAGAAAGAAAGAAAGAAAGAAAGAAAGGAAGAAAAAGAAAAAGAAGAAAGGAAAGAAAAGAAAAAAGAGAGAGAAGAAAAACCAAAAACAAAACAAAACAAAACAAAACAACCAAAAAAGAAAAAAACGCCCACTGGGAGTAAATTCTGTGGGGATGCTGTAGGCGGCGCTTTGGTTCACTATTCCACAGCCGCAGCCATGGCCGCACTGCTCCGCAGGGCCCTTTATAGCTCTGGCCAGGGTGTGAATGAATGGGAGGCTGTTGATCTCTGTGGGAAGTCTAAGTGGGGCCACCCTTTCCCTGTCACCATGTAAGAGGTCCGAAACTCCCCAGGACTCCCAGCCTGCTGGGCTGACTGTGCCAGGGTGATCCAGCTCCTCCGCTGTGCTCCTGTCTATTTAAGACAGCTGAATAAAGCGAGCGCTTTTCTTTTTTCTTTTTTTTCTTTCCTTCCTGCGAGCTAGCTGCAAGCACCCTGGTGCATTCCCTGCTCAGATCCTGCACCCTCTGTGTCTCCAATCTCTGCTACACCACGCGATGTGTGTCAGCGCTCCCCACGCAGATCACCGGGGCTGGTTATTTCACGGGGTGTACTTCCACTCCCTCCCAGCTCTGATTCCTCTCCACCTGCCTGTGCGCTGGGGTGGGTGAGTGCTTGGGTCTCACCGGGTCGCGGCTCCGTATCTTACCCACCTCGCCGGTTGCCATGTCCTCTCAGTGTAGCTGCACGCTGTGCACTTTCCTGTGTATTCTGGTCTCTCTTTTAGGAATAGTTGTATTTGCTGTATTTTCATAGATATATATAGTTTTGGGAGGAGATTTCTGCTGCCCTGCTCACGCCACCATCTTCCTGGAAGTCTCACACGTTATATTCATTTACTTATTTAACCACAAAAGTGATTAAGGGTAAGGGGACCCAAGATATATACAGTACTTCACCTGAAAAGGCTTGGTTGGCCTTTGTACTCCCTTGGATAGAATCCTGGCCCTGTTGAACAGAGAAGGAAACCCATCAAAGAAGGAGAATTTCTTCAAAAACATGAGCATGCCATTATTTCTTCATGTACTTCAGAGCAAGATTGTGTTCGTGGGTCTGGTATGCATGAACGGGTGACATGCACAGCACTTGCCCGTGAATGGCAGTTAACAATTCTCACATTAACACCTCTCACATTATATCTTTCATTTTCTCTTGAGCTCTGCCAAGTGAAGCTACATCATGTTCAAGGTTCATAGAGAAATATAGGGATGTAGATTTTGAACCAGTTAAACTGGGGTCACATCACCCTTAGAAGTGGGCTCACTTTATTCCTAGAGAGAAGGATTAGCTTACATTACAATGAATAAGTCAACTTCTTAAGGTTAAAAATATATTTCTCCAGGACAAGTTATATGTTGGATTTTCTAGCTGATGACCACTCCCCCAACAACCCCAACCCAATTGTAGAAAGCTACGTGAAATGAAATCCAGGCTGCTATTTAAGCAGCTGCTGATGGGACTGGATTAAATTCGATAAAATAGCAACTACTTAAACAGCAAGCTGGGGAAAATTTTGCTACCTTTAGATGAATGCAAGTAAGTCCTAACCCTAAGCTGACCGTATCACCTCATGATATCTATTATTAGGGTACTAAAATTTATTCATCATTTACTGTGTGCTAGAGATTTTATATTGATTTGCATTTAACTCTTACAAAAGCTCTGTGAAGTAGGTAGGAATTAATGTTGCCATTTTATAATTGAGAAAAGTAAAGCTTCTCAGAGAATTTAAGTAACTAGCCCAGAGTCACAGCCTTATTACCATCATTCTAGGCCAATATGTTCAGGTCACATTCAGAAATTTTAATGGAGGGAGGATATAGTACGTGTGTGTGTATGTGTGAGTGTGTGTGTGTGTGTGTGTGTGTGTGTGTGTGTGTAAAAGCAAACAGTTCTTTCCTAAGTAACTAAGAACAAATTGCTACTTTAATATTTTTCTCCTATCTTCATGTAACTTCCCCTTCATTTATAGTCTCTGTAGGCTATATTTTGTTCAGTTATGACACTTCCTTAATTTCCTTTCAGAGACAATAGAGGCCTTCATTTTAACTCAGTTGTACTACCATAAATGCTGGGTCCTCTAGCTCTGGGAAAGCCTAGAAAGGAGAGATTCTTCTTGCACGTGCTTGCTGCTGAAAACAGGTCACGTGCAGAAGCCATTCACTGACTCAGCTTTGGGAGTCCATTATATTTTAAGCCTCTAAGCTAACCTTTTAATGTTAAAATTTGTTCCTAACTGACAGAAGCTTTTTCACAAGAATCACTTAAATAAGATGCAACCTGGTCTTCTGACCCCCATTTTTCTTCTCTTTTCTTTTGCCATTTCTTGTTTTCAATAGTTCTTCTCCATGCCTGCCACCACATCCTACAAGGGGAGCTAACAAATGGGTTTTTAGTAGTAGGTGCCTGTCTATTCTAACTCACCTTGCATGTTGCTTCCTAACACATTATCCTCTTATCAATCTCCTGGCTTAGGAACCCACAATGAGTTATCATTGCTTATCCTATCAAATCCAGTCTTCTCTGTTGGCTTTTGAGGACTTCCATAATCTGGCTCCACTCTACCTCAACAGCCTTACCTAGCACCATGCTCAGCACTGGGCATGTTTACTGTCCCAATGTGCACAGAGTCTCCCTGCCTTCTTCTCTGCCTCTGTAAACCCCACCTTGCAAGGCCCAGCCCACTAACAAAATAATAATTAAAAAAAATTTTTTTTCTGTTTTGTGGACCCAATCAGAATCTGAGCTACTGGAAAGTAGGCTTTCAGGATTTTACACCTACCACCACACAATGCTCCTAGCACAAAGGGCATGCAACAAGGGATCACTAAATCCTTGTTGCTTGAGTCCCCCCAAATATTTCCTTATATAGTTTATACTCGGAAATGGCTAGAAATGTAGATTTGGTTTTCATCTGAGTTTGTTACATTTTACTAATTGCCTTTAATGTACTTCCTTCACCAGCGCCAGTCTGCTTTAATTACTCCTGGCATTCTTTTGGGAATTTCACCAAGATACTAAGGGAAAACGAAATTTAATTACATTCAAGTGATGTAATCTCTATTGGCCTATGTACCGAACACATATAAAGGTTGGATTTTTTTCTTTCGTAATGCTAATTTTAAACACAGTGTCCAAAGTGAGCTGAACCTAAGCAAATCTGGGTCTATAAACAGGCCTGAAACTACACAACATATTTTAGTTGGAAGCACAGTTCATAGATGTAGTAAAATTTAGTGCTTTTTGATATTTCTTGACTAATCTGATAAAACTGTCTTATATTTTCATAGCACTTTATAGGTTATAAAACATCTCGCCTGTTATTTTATTTGATTTGTGCAATAAAACTATAAAGTAGGTATTACTGTTTTGTGTAAAGTGAAACAAATTCAGAGTCAGAGAAGTTAAGAAACCTACCCAAGGTCTCAAAGCTAGGAAGTGATAGAAACAAGACCTGAACCCAGGGTATACAGAAGATGGGGAGGGAAGGGAGTGTACAGTACAGTGGGGGTCCTAGTGACTCAACTGAACATCAGCTGTGTGCTAGGTACTGTCAGATGACACAAATATGAACCACTGTTCTTACCCTAAAGGCACATAAATGTGTGAGAAATATATGTAAAGGCTGGACAACTGTTAGTTAAAATAAAACTAAGTCTAAAATGCAGTTTTCAAACCTATGTTCCTTCTATTATTCCACACTGCACCTCACAATTCTGTTGCAAGTGCCCAGCTCCCACTTACTACCTTCTGTCTCTTTTCCCTTTAGCTTTCAGAGGCCACCTTTTGGAAAAGATGCAAAGTATCTAAGTAGAGTTTGGTGAAACTTCATGGTTCTCTCTAGAGAGAGAATAAGAGCATACTGGCTGGAAAGGAACATTGGGAGAGGTTGCTAGGATCTCCTGTAGAGACAACTGAATTAGAAGGTTAGTGGTGTGAACAAATGAGAGCAGTTTTGTATTTTTGTCCATTGCCAAATATGCAATGGGTACCAAACAACAAACCATAATAAGTATGTTTGAGAGAGGAAGTCAAAGGGAGGATAGAGGGAGATAGAGGGAGTCAGAGGGAGGGTAGAGGGAGATAAAGGTAGGGAATGAGAAGATGGAGAGAGAACAAGGAGAGAAGTCTCAGGTTAAGGGTAAATGAAATTTATACTAAGATTTACCCTCTTACTAGGGTGTGGTGTAGCTCTGTTAGTGGAGGCCAATGGTTTTTGATACTTGCTATTCTTGAGAACAGGGCAGGGATGGACTGAAAAATTTGGTAAGTCGTCGCAGTATAGGAAACCAACCAGATGACATGGACATTTGAAAGCCTGAACAGTAGGTAAGAACCTGGGTGCCCTTAATCTGATGGTGGCTGTTCCCCAGAGGCTAAATCCAGAGCTCAAAGAGGTTGAAGGGAAGGTGGATTAAAAACACATGCTCTCCATTTACTTAAAACTCCTCTAATTTACAGTGCCAGAGAGAGGACTTCAGGAGCTGGCAGCACCTCCTAGGCAAGGCAAAATCCTTATTACGATGACAAAGAGTTCTGAAACTCTTGCAAACTTGCAAGAAGGACCCCTCAGAGCTTAGGTTTGGAATTGGGCAACGAATATTTTAAGCTACTGAGCAAGTTAGAATATTTTAATAAAATATATTTCACATTCTGAGTTGACTAAGCCAGGAGGCAGGAGATTCAGGGGCTTAGGTCCCTGCTATCATTTCTGACCTCCACAAGGATTGGCACATGAGAGCATCCTAAGAGTCATTCCAACTACAGAACATTCCCTCATATGAGGCCACCTGCTTGGACCCTTATTTCCCACCATATCACATCTCAACATTTCTGCATGATTTTTGAGACCTGCCCCAGAAGAATTCCTTCTGCCCTAGTTATTAGGCTTGGCCTCATTACTCCACAGACATGCTCTTCCTCCCACCTACCCATGTGCTTTCACTGCCAGATCTGTCTGGAACCCCTCTCCTCTGCAGCTTACCCACTGAAATTATATCTATACCTTCTTATAGCCTTTCCTGACTAGTAGAGACTTTTGAAGAGCAAATGTGATCTGCAGTAAGAAGCCAGATTAAGGGAAGCAGTGTGGTGGAGAATTTAAAATAGTTCTACAGAATTATGAGAAAATTTGAATTCACGATCCAGGTTTGTCATTAGTTAGAGTAAATGACTTTGGCAAAGTTATTTAAGCTTCAAGCATTTGTTTATTTTCTACTCTATTCATTATTTGTCTGGATATGTTAGTTGTTGATGAATTCTATCTGTATCTTGCCATTGAGGATTTTAGAGTCTAATAAGTGAGATATGTACATAAATAATTAGAATAAAAACAAGAAAAGTGGTTCAATATTAAGACAGCATTATAGAAAGTTCCTGAAGAGGTCAGAGGATGTTAAAATTAAATTTCTCTTTGTTGAAAATAGCATTTGAACTTGGCCTTGAAGCATGAATGGAAATATTCTAAGGATCAAATAATGTATAGGAAATGTTAGGAAAGTATAAGATGCTATACAAATGCATGGACTAGTAATTTAACTGGGGTGAGGAACAGGAGATGTTTTTGTAAGGAATGATAAGGTGGGGCAAGGAGTGTTTCAATACCTTAATTCTTTAGGCACAACCTGGCAGATACTTTACTTCAGAAGAAGCAGTGGGCTCCCTTGATGTCAGGGCCTCCATCTAACCTTTGTCCTTTTCCTCTGGCACACAAAAGAGCCTACATTACATTGCACATGAAAACTTTCCAGGGTCACCTGGAACATGGGGCTCAGAAGAGCCTCAGATAATGCTCAGTAAGTCTGGCAGGGAAGGCCAATTTGAGGAGAACCACTGACATGGCTCATGTACCTTCAAGATAAAGGGTAAAAGAATATATCAGCAAGAGAAAATGATCTAGTTTTAGCTTTGTATAGAATAAGGACAACTGCCTCAAGTCCCATTCTTGGGTGGTTGGCAAAGGGTGGGAGGGTAGGGGGTGGCTACAGCAGCTATGCAGGTACAAAGCAGAGGAGGAGCCTGAGAGCAGCTAAAATACTCTTAACATGCACTCCCTCACCAAAGTTCCATCAGGAGGCTTGTTGTTCATCTCTAAGAGGCACCCTCCCCTCAAACTGTTCTCCAGTCTGTTGCCTGACATTGCCACCTGGGTTCAGGTAATACAGACTATCCATTTGGCATATGATTCTAGCAGTTGTAGGTGTGCTTCCTCAGGATGACCCTCTTTGCCCCCTCCACACAAGGAAATCATATGGATGTGCAATGCCCAAGCTTCCATTCCAGTCTTTTTCTTCATCCTTAGAGGACAATTATTATTATTATTATTTTATTTTGGTATCATTAATATAAGATCACATGAGCAACATTGTGGTTACTAGATTCCTCCCATTATCAACTACCCCCCCCACATACTCCATTACAGTCACTGAGAGGACAATTATTTTTGTTTTGGAAAAAAAGATCCGGGTTTGGCTGGGCATTAGCCCAGTATTGAGCTCAAAATGATAATCCAACCATATTCAGGTTCACATAAATTCATCTCAATTCAGTTCTGACTCAAATTCACTGTTGGTATTAGTCATCACAATATTAATCATAGTCTTTCACTGGGCCTTGCTCAGGATTTGCTGGGAAGCACCTGTCTATGCTTTCCTCCAAAGGCTCAATTCTGCCCTTTCCTTACCAAAACTCCACTGTAGATGGTGGAACAATCTTGCTTGTGCAAAACACCCCAAGAAATACATAGCTACTGATAAGAAAGTACAGTCAAACTGGAGAGGTACAGAGCAGTTCCAGTGACAAAATCATCTCTATCACAGAGAAAAATAAAATCCTCGGTAAGATTTTTTTCACAGCCTCCAAATCACTGCTCTGATGAGTTGCTATGCAAATTTCCATTCTTACTGCACTCAGTCACACCCAAGAACAGCTCTAGTCCTTATTATTCATTTGTAATAATAATAATCCCTCACATTTAATTTACTGCTTATCATATATATTCTATATCATATGATCTTTATGATATATGTATATGATAAAGCAGGACATTCAATTCACAATCATTTAATATCTATCTGTGAGGGAAAAAGTTAACCCAGAAAGCCTGAGTTGCCCAGATCTTGTACATTCTCAGAAGGGCCTACTTGTATGACTTGACTTTGGCTGGCTCCTGGCAACTGAGGTCTTAGAATGTTTTCTTATGCTACTAACTGATAATGGCACTGGGTATGCTTGAGGCCTTGAACCACACTATACCAGCTCCTCTAGATAGTTTGTGTAAAAAAATATGACTTATGGTGAACACCTGCTTTCCTTCTGGAGTATCTAGAGTTTTGGTAACTGCAATCAGTCACTGCAGTTACCCCAATAAAAACCCTGAACTTTTAGGCTCAAACCTAAAATACACTTTGCATGTATTTCTGCAGTTCATTGCTGAGGTATTAAGTATGTCCTGAATGAATAACTCCATTGAGAGATGACCCTTGGAAGCTTGCAGCTGATTTCCTCCAGCCTGTATATGATGTATCTTTTCCTTTATTGATCCTGTTTTTTTGTGCTGTAGCTGTAATAAACCATAGTCTGATTATAACGAGTTCTGAGTCCTGTGAGGCCTTCTAGAACATCAGTGAACCTGGGAGTGGTCTTGGGGACCACCAATACAGGCCTTACAATGTTACGAGGATTATCACGTCCACTTCACATATAAGGAAACTGAGTTTCAGAGGGATCAAATGACTTTCCCAAGAGTAGAGTTAGTGCTTGAGCTGACTCTAGAACACCGTTTTTTTTCTCCAAATCCCATGCTTCTTCTACTACATTAAACCACTCCTTCTAAAAATTTTGTTGAGGTTGGAAGAGTAAACTGATATCAGAGGTCTCTTTCAGTTCTCATAGTCTGTAACTATATGTCCAAAAGCCCACGTGAATAAAAAGGAAGAAGTAGAACTAAAAAATGCAAAGTTTATTTAGGTTATCTTCCCTGTTCCCCCTTTGCATACCTCACTTTTATACTAGGGTGTCCAGGGCTCTACTAACACTACAACAATGCATGGGGAAAAAAATTACACCTTAAAGAATAACTAGTCCTATTATGCATACTTTCCCCAAGGCATTCTGTCTAGTCCTTGACAAATAAAACTGTACATATGGATTTGAGAAAGATACTGGTTGGGTTTGTTCAGTGTCATTATTATGGTAAGAATGGAAGGGGAAGTTTATAGACTTCCCTGATCTGACATTACCAACATAACCTTGCTTTGTTCTAAACTCCCAAAGGGCTGGCTTTGTCACTCAATACCCCCCATACATCTGTATACTGTTCTGTGAAATGTGGGTGAGGAGATGGTGCCTAGGCAGGATAACATAAAGTTTATTAAATGAATCTCCTTTTATTAAATTTAGTATTTATATGTTTTAAAGAGCACAATAAAGCAAATGAATGAGTTAGGCTGCAGGCTTGCTTCTATCCCCAACATTAAAATATCACTGGGTGAGTTTCAAAGCCCTGGGCTGAGCTTTTCTTTGCCATGCTAGGCAAAATTTTTCACTAAGCAGGGGAAGTTGGCAGACACCTACCTGTGTAACAATCCACCTTATCCTTGGCAATGGTTTCGTAAAGGTCTTTCTGTCCCGAGTTTGGCATTAGCAAGTCATTTCACTACAATGTGTGGGGGTTTTCACAGATTTATATCACTTAGAAAAGAAGTATGCTTGTCTGTGTAGAGAATGTTGTTTGTATAGTGTTGGGGGAATAGAATTTGATTTGTCCAAAGATATAAAAAAACGTCTGAGAAAGCACTTAAAGATAGCTTAACATATCAAGATTTTTTTTTATCATACACAGAAAAGAATATTTGGAGAGAAAGGAGGAAGAAGCAGTGCAATTACTTATAAAGGTATTTTCAGGCACAGACGAGCATATTGTATCTCATATCTATTACTAAAACTGGGCTCTCCAGGAGAAAAGGTAGATCATTTGCT
Organism: Smutsia gigantea; assembly: GCA_032199065.1. NCBI lineage: Eukaryota > Metazoa > Chordata > Mammalia > Pholidota > Manidae > Smutsia > Smutsia gigantea. The sequence continues at coordinate 9,902 of JAVSCE010011511.1, forward strand.
CTTAATGAAAAACTCAAGTTTTGAGAAACTATTACTAACCTGAATCCAGCAAGTTCCCCTATACACAGCTATACACACCTAGCCAGATGAACACACAACATTCATAAACTAAGGACACTCGGTAACTCCACCTCTGTTTACAAACAAACAAAAAAAGCACATAATTTACTAAATATTTCCGACAGGAGGAGGAGGAAAAATGCAGAACTTAGAGGCACAAGAGAGTAGGTAATTGAAAACAAGGTTGTTTACACATACACACACACACACACACACACACACACACACACACACACACACATCATCCCTCCAGTGCCCTACATTGCATCAAATATTTTCAGTTTAGCTATGACCCTTTCACTGCAGGAAGATAAAGGTTGGAGCCATGGATATTTTAGAGTCCTTTCTCTACTTGCCCTATACTTACTCTCGCTCCTATGAAGATCCACTCTAAATGACCAGTTATAAACTGAGACCTACCTAGCAAATTAAAGCTACTGCTTTTTGGTCTGGATTTCAGTTTCTTCAAATGTGAAATTAAGGGGCAGAACTGGACCTCCCAAGTCAGTTAATATCCTATAGTTTTATTGACCCTATAACAAACAACAATACACGCCACATGCCACAAGGCAGATGCCAAAGATGCTTTCAAGCCTTACTTATATACAGGTGACACATACACATGGGGCTTTTCTTTATGCTTCAGAAAAGGCGGGGAAGCCCAGAAGGTCAAGGTTTTCTCAAATGCAGATAAATAAGCTGAGAAGATTACCATGAGTAGATGCTTTTTTCCCCAGTTTGCCTATAATTTCTCAATGTATTTTACAATATTTATCTTATGTTGATCTTTGCAAACAACCCTGTGATTGTGAATGGGCAGGTATCATTATCCCTATTTTACAGATGATGGATAGGTTGAACACAAGATAGCTGGCGTCAGAACCCAAGCATCAAGGTTTCAAGCTTCTACTTTGCAGTGAGGTCAACAAGGGACTCAAACATGACATGATGTTGCACAGCCCATTCCAAGTCAAACTCTTTATCTAACTCAAAGTTTATCATTGCACAAGTTTATCTGTTCGAATGCTTGCCAACATGAAACACATGCTAACTTCCTGAATAAGTACGAAGGTATATGCTAGAAGCCATTCTTGTATTCTATTTCCAGAATTTGGTTCAAATATTCTTTTTTTAATGTAATTTATTTTGGTATCATTAATCTACAATTACATGTGCAATATTATGGTTATAAAACTACCCCCTTCATCAGGTCCCCCCACCAACCCCACTACAGCTACTGTCCATCAGCGTAGTGAGATGCTATAGAATCACTACTTGTCTTCCCTGAGTTGTAGAGCCCTCCACATGCCCCGCGAACATTACATCTGATAATCGTAATGCCCCTATTTCCCCTTTAGCCCTCCCTTCCCACCCATCTTCTCCAGTCCCTTTCCCTTTGGTAACTATTAGTCCCTTCTTGGGTTCTGTGAGTCTGCTGCTGTTTTGTTCCTTCAGTTTTTTTCTTTGTTCTTATGCTCCACATATGAGTGAAATTATTTGATACTTGTCTTTTTCACCTTGGCTTATTTCACTGAACATAATACCCTCTAGCTCCACCCATGTTGTTGCAAATGGTAGGATTTATTTTCTTCTTATGGCTGAATAATATTCCATTGTGTATATGTACCACATCTTCTTTATCCATTCATCTACTGATGGACACTTAGGATGCTTCCATTTCTTGGCTATTGTAAATAGTGCTGCAATAAACATAGGGGTGCATCTGTCCTTTTCAAATTGGGCTGCTGCATTCTTAGGGTAAATTCCTAGGAGTGGAATTCCTGGGTCAAATGGTGTTTCTATTTTGAGTTTTTTGAGGACCCTCCATACTGCTTTCCACAATGGTTGAACTAATTTGCAGTCCCACCAGCAGTGTAGGAGGGCTCCCTTTTCTCCACATCCTCGCCAACATTTGTTGTTGTTTGTGTTTTGGATGTTGGCCATCCTCACTGGTGTGAGGTGATATCTCATTGTGGTTTTAATCTGCATTTCTCTGATGGTTAGCGATGTGGAGCATCTTTTCATGTGCCTGTTGGCCATCTGAATTTCTTCTTTAGAGAAGTGTATATTCATGTCCTCTGCCCATTTCTTAATTGGATTATTTGCTTTTTGTTTGTTAAGGTGCGTGAGTTCTTTATATATTTTGGATGTCAACCCTTTATTGGATACGTCATTTATGAATATATTCTCCCATACTGTAGGATATCTTTTTGTTCTACTGATGGTGTCCTTTGCTGTACAGAAGCTTTTCAGCTTGATATAGTCCCACTTGTTCATTTTTGCTTTTGTTTCCCTTGCCCGGGGAGGTATGTTCATGAAGAAGTCATTCATGTTTATGTCCAAGAGATTTTTGCCTATGTTCTTTTTCTAAGAGTTTTATGGTTTCATGACTTACATTCAGGTCTTTCATCCATTTTGAGTTAGTTTACTTTGTGTATGGGGCTAGACAGTAGTCCAGTTTCATTCTCTTACATGTAGCTGTACAGTTTCTCCAACACCAGCTGCTGAAGATGCTGTCATCTCCCCATTGTATATCCTAGTCTCCTTTATCAAATAGTAATTGACTGTATATGTTTGGGTTAATGTTAGGATTTTCTATTCTGTTCCACTGGTCTGTGGGTCTGTTTTTGTGCCAATACCAAATTGTCTTGATTACTGTGGCTTTGTAGTAGAGCTTGAAGACAGGGAGTGTAATTCCCCCTGTTTTATTCCTCCTTCTCAGGATTGCTTTGGCTATTCGGGATCTTTTGTGGTTCCATATGAATTTTAGAATTATTTGTTCTAGTTCATTGAAGAAAGCTGTTGGTATTTTGATAGGGATTGCATTGAATCTGTAGATTGTTTTAGGTCGTATAGATATTTTGACAATATTTATTCTTCCTAGCCAAGAGCATGGGATGCGTTTCCATTTGTTAGTGTCCTCTTTAATTTCTCTTAGGAAGGTCTTGTAGTTTTCAGGGTACAGGTCTTTCACTTCCTTCATTAGGTTTATTCCTATGTATTTTATTCTTTTGGATGCAATTGTGAATGGAATTGTTTTTCTGATTTCTCTTTCTGTTAGTTCATTGTTAATGTATAAGAAAGCAACAGATTTCTGTGTGTTAATTTTGTATCCTGCAACTTTGCTGAATTCAGATATTAGTTCTAGTAGCTTTGGAGTGGAGTCTTTAGGGCTTTTAATGTACAATATCATGTCATCTGCCGATAGTGACAATTTGACTTCTTTTTTCCAGTCTGGATGCCTTGTATGTCTTTGTTTTTTCTGATTGCTGTGGCTAGGACCTCCAGTACTATGTTGAATAACAGGGGAGAGAGTGGACATCCCTGTCTTGTTCCCGATCTTAGATGAAAAGCTTTCAGCTTCTCCCTGTTAAGTATGATGTTAGTTGTGGGTTTGTCATATATGGTCTTTATGATGTTGAGGTACTTGCCCTCTATACCCATTTTGTTGAGGGTTTGTATCATGAATGGATGTTGAATTTTGTCAAATGCTTTTTCAGCATTTATAGAGATATAGAGATGATCATGTGGTTTTTGTTCTTCTTTTTGTTGATGTGGTGGATGATGTTGATGGATTTTCGAATGTTGTACAATCCTTGCATCCCTGGGATGAATCCCACTTGATCATGGTGTATGATCCCCTTGATGTGTTTTTGAATTTGGTTTGCTAATATTTTGTTGAGTATTTTTGCATGTACGTTCATCAGGGGTATTGGTCTGTACTTTTCTTTTTTGGTGAAGTCTTTGCCCGGTTTTGGTATTAGAGTGATGCTGGATTCATAGAATGAGTTTGGAAGTATTCCCTCCTCTTCTATTTTTTGGAAAACTTTAAGGAGAATGGGTGTTATTTCTTCTCTATATGTCTGGGAGAATTCAGAGGTGAATCCATCTGGCCCGGGGTTTTGTTCTTGGGTAGTTTTTTGATTACCATTCAATTTCGTTGCTGGTGATTGGTCTGTTTAGTTTTTCTGTTTCTTGCTTGGTCAGTCTTGGAAGGTTGTATTTTTCTAAGAAGTTGTCCATTTCTTCTAGGTTTTCCCGCTTGTTAGCATATAGATTTTCATATTATTCTCTTATAATTCTTTGTATTTCTGTGGGGTCCGTCGTGATTTTTCCTTTCTCATTTCTGATTCTGTTTATGTGGGTAGATTCTCTTTTTCTCTTAATGAGTCTGGCTAGGGGTTTATCTATGTTGTTTTTTTTTCAAAGAACCAGCTCTTTGTTTTATTGATTTTTTCTGTTGTTTTATTCTTCTCAATTTTATTTATTTCTTCTCTGATCTTTATTATGTCCCTCCTTCTGGTGACTTTGGGACTCATTGGTTCTTCTTTTTCCAATTTCACTAATTTTACCTTTAGACTATTCATTTTGGAATGTTCTTCCTTCTTTAAATAGGCCTGGATTGCAATATACTTTCCTCTTAGAACTGCCTTTGCTGTGTCCCGCAGAAGTTGTGGCTTTGTGTTGTTGTTGTTGTTAATTTCTATATATTCTTTGATTTCTGTTTTGATTTGGTCGTTAACCCATTGATTAATTAGGAGAATGTTGTTATGTCTCCATGTATTTGTGAGCCTTTTTGATTTCTTTCTAAAATTTATTTCTAGTTTATACCTTTGTTTTCTGAGAAGTTGGTTGGTAGAATTTCAATATTTTTGAATTTATTGAGGTTCTTTTTGTGGCCTAGTATGTGGTCTATTCTGGAAAAATGTTCCATGTGCACTTGAGAAGAATGTATATCCTGCTGCTTTTGGGTGTAGAGTTCTGTAGATGTCCGTTAGGTCCATCTGTTCTAGTGTGTTGTTCAGGGTCTCTGTGTCTTTACTTATTTTCTGTCCGGTTGATCTGTCCTTTGGAGTGGGTGGTGTGTTGAAGTCTCCTAAAATGGATGCATTGCTTTCTATTACCTCCTTTAATTCTGTTATTATTTGTTTCACATATGCTGGCGCTCCTGTATTGGGTCGATATATATTTATAATGGTTATATCCTCTTCTTGACTGATCTCTTTATCATTATGTAATGTCCTTCTTTATCTCTTGCTATGTTCTTCGTTTTGAAGTCTATTTTGTCTGATACAAGTACTGCAACACCTGCTTTTTTCTCTTTGTTTTTTGCATGAAATATCTTTTTCCATCCCTTCACTTTTAGTCTGTGTACCTCTTTGGGTTTCAGGTGAGTCTCTTGTAAGCAGCATATAAATTGGTCTTGTTTTTTTATCCATTCTATTACTCTGTGTCTTTTGATTGGTGCATTCAGTCCATTTACATTTAGGGTGATTATCGATACATATGCACTTATTGCCATTGCTGGCTTTAGATTTGTTGGTACCAGAGGTTCAAGGGTTGCTTCTTTCCTATCTAACAATCTTACTTAACTTTCTTGTTAAGTTATTGTGAACACTGTCTGATGTTTCTTTATTTCTCTCCCTTCTTATTCTTCCTCCTCCATTCTTTATATACTAGGTATTTTATTCTTTGCCTTTAGTTAGTATTTGGATGGTCTGCTTCCTTTGCTATGATTTTATTTTCTCTGGTGACCTCTTTTTAGCCTTTTGATTCTTTCCCTCTAGAGCCGTCCATTTAAGATATTCTGTAGAGGTGGTTTATGAGAGGCAAACTCTCAACTTTCGCTTGTATGGAAATTGTTTTTCCCTCCATCATATTTAAATGATAATCGTGCTGGATGCAATATTCTTGGTTCAAGGCCCTTCTGTTTCATTATGTTAAATATATCATGCCATTCTCTTCTGGCCTATAAGGTTTCTGTTGAGAAGTCTGATGATAGTCTGATGGGTTTTCCTTTGTAGGTGATCTTTTTTTCTCTCTCTAGCTGCCTTTAATACTCTTGTCTTTATCTTTGATCTTTGCCATTTTATTTATTATGTGTCTTGGTGTTGTCTTCCTTTGGTCCCTTGTGTTGGGACATCTGTAGGCTTCTGTGGACTGTGATACTATTTCCTTCCCCAGCATGGGGAAGTTTTCAGCAATTATTTCTCCAAAGACACTTTCTACCCCGTTTTGTATCTCTTCATCGTTTGGTACTCCTATAATGCGTATATTTTTCTGTTTGGATTGGTCACACTGTTCTGTTAATATTCTTTCATTCCTAGAGATCCTTATATCTCTCTCTGCCTCAGCTTCTCTGTTTTCCTGTTCTCTGATTTCTATTCCATTAACAGTCTCTTACATCTCATCCAGTCTGCTGCTAAGCCCATCAGTTGCTTGTCTCAATTCTGAATTGTCTTTCCTCACTTCCCTCAGTTACTCCCTCAGCTCTTGCATATTTCTCTGTAGATCCATCAGTATGGTTATGACTTTTGTTCTGAATTCTTTTTCAGGAAGGTTGTGCATTTCCATCCCTTCAGGTTCCCTCTCTGGTGTTGTCTGGGACTGGGTGAGTTTCGTTTGTACCATATTCCTCTTTCTTTTCATGGTGATAGAAGTGGTTGCTGGTAGGTGCCATGTATGTCAGCTGGG
>JAVSCE010011512.1:0-30267 GCA_032199065.1 Smutsia gigantea
TAATGGCCTCCTGCCCTCACTAGCCTTAGGTCAAGCCCAGCCAACCCCCAAGGACTTGCCTGTGACACTGTGCATCATGGCAAACCCGGGAGTCAGACCCCAAGCCCACTGGGCTCCCACAGCCACCCTACTCCTTCCTTTCATGGCCACGGGACCCACAGGTGGATAGGGGTGTTTCTTCTGGGCTTTCAGGACTGTGGCAGGTCCCCCCAGGGTCCCAGGCCCCCCACCAGCCTCCCTGTGGGGCTGTGGTGTTCATAAGGGTCCACAAAGTGGCTGCAGAAATGGAGGATTTCTGTCTAACTAAACTCAGGCATCCACTGCAGATCCCTTGGTCACTGCCCCTCCTGGGTCCACCAGAAACACTCGCCACCCAGGAATGCTATGCTAACATTATACAGGACAAACCAACACAGAGGCAGGTGGGCAGCGGCCCAGGCAGGTGCTGGCACAGTGCAGCCCGAATGGGACAAGCCACAGGACAAGGACAGGACACACCAAGAGGTCATGCAGCCAGAGCCAGGGGCACCTGCACACAGACTAGAGGGCAGGCTGCAGAGCAGAGACCCAACAGGGGCCACAGCCTTAAGGAGTGGAGGCCTGGAGAGGACAGCTTCAGGCCGGTGGAGGGGACGTAGTGTTCTGCCTGCCAGCTCCAGGGGTGTGTGACTGCCTCAGACACACGTCCCTCAGGAGGACAGACACATCTGAAACAGTACTGTGCCAGCCAGAGAGAGGGATAGACCAAAAGGCCTACAAAAATGGTGCCCACTGTGACCCTAATCATTTCCATGTGACCCTGGTCAGCTCCACGTGGTCCTGGTCATCTCTGTGTGACGCAGGCCCTCTCAGTTCCTCTACATCTGGGCAATCTCCCCGAGCTGGTGCACTCCACACCTGAACCAGGTGCAGGGCTGGAATGCTGTGCTCTGTACTGGCCACAGGGGGCATGGTGGCCAGCACTGGCCATGCCCAGGAATCTTTGCTGTCCTGGTGGTTGGGCAGTGTTTCTGACCTTTCACAGGCCATCTGCTCTTTGGGGATCAGCTCATACCAATCTGTTTGCAAAGGCACTTGCTTGATGGCAGGAGGAAGATGGGCATCTATGAACCACCACCCTGCAGTTCTGTACAGTCAATACTTAAACATCTACTGAGCATGTTTAAAATGCCCAAAGACAGTGGTGGGAATGTTTTTAGGAGTTCAAACAACCAGGAGCCAAAGCTTGTGTTTTCCCAGCAGACATACAACCAATTTGGCCTCTACTGCCTACTCCTGGCCTCCACTTAATGTTTTGAACACACAGAACCGGTAACAGAGGCCCCCCCTCGGGAGACACCCTCCCCACTGGCACCCCTGCAGCCTCTGTGGGCCCTGTGGTGGGGATCTCTGCAGTCACTGTCCTCAGTGGGGTGGACAAAAAGGGCCCAAGTGAGAGGCCAGGATGCTGCGAGTCCCACTCATGGGCCCACAGACATGGCTTTACCAGAAAGTAAGGCCTCAGGTGGCCCAGAGCAGAGTGGGGAAAAGCGGGTGTCCACTAGAAGGCTGAGGCGGGGGCGTGGGGTGGGAGGCACGGGCTGAGGGGTGGGATGCACAAGGGACATACTGGGGAAGCTGGACAGTTTGTCAAGGGAGAAATCAATACCAGACGGGGGCAGACCAGGCTACCCCACACCTACCTCCCCTTTACTCCGGCCACCATGAGACCCCAGGGAAACTGAGGCCCACCCGGTGGCCATCTGCACACACAGGCCTGGCCGGCCGAGCCGTCTCCCAAGTGCATGACCCCACACTGCGAGCACAGTGCCATGAGGTCATCATCCGTGGTTCCTGCCCCTGAGGGACCTACCCCAACGCCCACAGAAAGGCCCCTCTCGCCTCCAACAGGGCCCTGCCTTCCATCCTATTGTCCTTGACAACAGACCAATGCGTGCTAGCCGAAAGCATGCTCCTTTTCTGACTCCTCCCCTGCCAGGTGCATCTCTCTCCCCTCTCCAGCAAAGGTCCTGAGAAGACTCCAGTCTCCCACCGGACTCCCCAGACCTGCCTGCCCTCCCCCAGTGCCCTGGGCATCTGCCTGTGACCAGGTCCGGGCCACCCCTCATCCTGAGCCCACACTCAGGCCCCAGTGCCCAGCCCACCCTCAGGGGCCACCAGCTCCCCAGCAAGGCCTTTCCCCAACTTCCTCTGGCCCTGGCCTCACCCTGGACCCCTCTCTCCCTGTCACCACCTGCTCCTGGGATCTCACCCACACTCAAGTTGGACCCCATCCCTGTGCCACAGACCCCAAATCAACACCTTTGGCCTGACCTTGCCCAGACCCCTGTTGCTTCCCCAACTGGGTGTCTCCTCAACCCTGCAGGGCCCATTTCCTGCAGCAGCAAAGCATGCAGATGAGCACCTGGCCACTCCCACTGCCCTAACCTTTGCCTCCACCCCTCCAGGCCTCCCGCCCCTGCACAGAGAGGCCCTGAGGTCCCATGGGGCCATTCTCACTCTAGACCCCTGGCCCAGAGTCTTCCTGGGCCCCAAACCCTCTGTGGCCTGGGCTGGAGCACCTAACACCCTGTCTGCCTCACGACCCCCAGCCTGGACTATTTGACTCAGGGACCTTCTTCCCACACAGCACCCGGCTCACACCCAACGTCCAGGGGCTCTGCTCAAAACTCATCTTCTCAGAAGAGCTGGGGGTGCCACGTGTCTAAAGTCCAGAAACCCTTGCCTGCGCCTCAGATCCTTGTGAACCGGTTCTCTCTATGCCATTCTGCTTTGTTGTTTGCAGTCCTCCTCACTGTCTTCCAATGCCCTCTTGCTCACTCGTTCACTGCCTTCCCACCTGCTGTCTGCCCCCGGATGGACCCAGAGCCTGGGATGGAGCCTCTCGTGTGGCAGGCGCCCCCATGTTCGCTGAATGAATAACTGAGGGCACATGGGTAGAGACGCCCAACCTGGTTATTTGCTGGAAAGCGCAGGACTGCACTGTGATCCATCTCACCAGGTTGCACCTTTGAAGCCTGTTTCCACCCTTACACCTGTGTCAGGTGGGCAGGTGGAGAATAGCCCTAGCTTTTGCACCATCTATAGAGGCAAGACATCACGGTGCCCTGATGTGAGAAATAATATGGCTTCTCGAGCAAGCACACAGACACGTGCACACATGGACCAGGTGCTGCAGCCCAGGAACAAGCCCTCCTCCCTGCCAGGCACTGGCAATCTGCTCCCCTACTGCAGGCAGGAAGACAGAGGAGAAGCTGAATTTCACCTGCACCACCAGCCTTCCTTCGTGAGCCCCAAGGATGACCCAGGAAGATCCCTGAGCCTGTTGGCACACAGGGGCGGTAGACGCCTGAGGTCTCTTCTGGTCCCCAAACAGTCAGCACCCCAAGGCCCTTCCTCATGGGAGGAGCAGGGTCAGCACAAATGTACCCTGACCGTTTGCCGGACCCCAGGTGCCCAGGCCACAGGGTGGGGCAATGAGGGCACAACCACACTCTGCTGGTCTCCGTGCTCAGTCTGGGCCGCTCCCACCCCACGTCTCCAAAATGGTGGAACCGAGGCTGGGCCCAGAGTGTGGGGCCAGCTCTCGCTGGCTGGTGAACAAACTCAAGCCATCTGGCCAAGCTCGAACTTCAGTGTGTTCTACCGGCAAGTCCCAGCCAGCATTTAACTCACTGCACCATCAGACCATGAGGCTGGAGGCCCAGTTCCAACCCACCTCTGTCCACTGCCACAGGACCACACGCAAACCGAACATCTTTGCTGCAATGTACTAAAATGGGATTAAACCCCCCATTCCTTCCTCCCTGCCATTTTCTAATAAATGAAGAAAACAAAGTTTTTCAGTATAACATTACCTCCTTCAATGATAAGAATTCCAGGTGCTTTAATCAAGTTTGTAGAAATACACCTATACTTTCTCTGTCCAAGTCATTTATCCAACCATCCATCCAACTACCAACTCACCCACTCATCCACCCATCCACCCACCCATCCACCATCCATCCATCTACCCAACTCATCTACTCATCCATCTACCCTTCCACCATCCATCCAACAACCCAGCCAGCCAGCCAGTTACCCATCCATGCACCCATCCATCCACTCATCCATCCACTCAAACACAAGACCTGTATTATGGACCTGTGTCCATCCCTGGCTGGGCTGGTAGAGGCTCCTGGCCTTGGACAGGTCAGATGGATCCAGGAGCCCTAGGGACCTCATGGGACCTTGAGGGTGACAATCAAATACCTATGTCGTAGAGCTTCTGGGAAGTGCACATGTGTGTAAGAGCTCTAGCTAAGTGCCCTGTTCTCTGTCAGCCCAATCTTGCATGTCTGCCACAGGTGAGACCATTTCACAGGTGGAAACTGAGGCCAGGGTGGGTGGAGGGATTTGTCCAAGGTTCCACATGAATTACTACAGAGTGGGAATGGCACAGAGCTCTCTTCCCTTCCTGTGTTAGGACCACACCAACACTTCTTGAACTATCCAGGGCACATTTGAAGCGGTAATGATTGTGGAATATGGTGTAGGACCAGCAGTCCCTCTGGTCAGGAAGTCAGACCAACTGTGATGGACCAAACCTCTGGGAGCCATCACACCAAAGAGCATCCCTGCCGCAGAAAAGCAGCCCACAGAATTTTCAATCTTCATCCAGCCCAATTTTGAAAAATGGAAATCATAGGACAGGAAATGTGTAATCTCTGCTTGGCACACCGAGCCAGCAGAAAATTCTAGTGCCAACCCCACTCCAGCTCCATAGGGAGCTGGCTCAGAGGTGCAGACCTCAGCCATGAGCAGGGCAGCACCCACGCCAGGACAGAGGGGAAAGGTTCTCCGGTCTCCTGTGCTGCCAGGAGGGGTGGTGATGGTTCAAACCCTGCCCTGCAAACCTCAGCACACAGCCCTCAGAAGGTGATTGATTCAAGGAAGGGGATGGATCTACCTGGAGACAGGTATGCATGGGCAGGCTAACTAATTAGCCTTCTGTCTGCTGAGCAGGGTGCCAACCTCTACCCCACAGTGGATACCTGGGTTCCCTGGCCCCTCAGGAGGACGGATGCAGAGAGGGGAGATGCCCGGGGCCCTGGTCATTGGCCATCCAGGTGTCCACTGTGGCAGGCAGGTCCCACCTATCCCAGCTACTCACTCTGCCTCTGCTGCTAGGGTCTCCTCACTTCACCCTCCTGCCCCAATCCGGAGGCCCTCAAGATTGCCTGTTTAGTGAAGTTCTCCACTGAACTCACTCTCATTTTCACCCTGCTACCCAGACCGCCCCCAGCCTAGGGCCTCTTGGTGGGGAATAGAACTATGAGCAGGGACAGGAGTGTGAGACAGGAGCATGAGACAGGAGCATGGCTCTCCAGAGCCTCCTGGAGCTTCAGGCCCTCATTTAGAGTGAGGCTGTCTTCTTCAATCAATGCAATTGCCTGTTAGCTCTCTGTTGTCAAATTAATCGAAGTGTTTTAGGATTGGCATCATGTGAAACAAGGGTCAAGGGGCAATCGTGGTGCTGGGGCTGGAATCACCACACTCAGCTCTCCTCCAGTGTATGTTTGAGGTTTCCATAATGAAAATAACATAAAAACAAGTTATATATTTAAGAAAAGATTCTGATGGGCTCTCGTGGGCTCCTGTTTCAGTCTCCATCACCCTGAGGCTGAGGGACGCCTGGGTTGCAGTCAGCACACTCAGGAGAAGATTCTCAGGGTGCTCCGGGCAGTCACCCGTGGTGTTTCCACTGTCCCCTAGATATTGTCATTCTAGGCCCGTGCTGGGGTTAGGGTCACCCTGGCCTGGCCCTGGGTCACTGTGCCTGCTCATGCATGGCCCCCTGTAAGCGAGCCAGGCCCAGGATCCCCCATCCATCCCCAGCACTAGCAATGTGTCAACACCTCTGTCCACCTGTAGACACCTGGATGCTGACTCTAGCCACCAAGAGGCCCTCACATCACCACCCATTTCTGACCCTTGAACAAACTGTACTTTGAAAATGGGTCCCACCCCACAGGGCCCCCCTAGGGACATGGTCAGTGCCATTTGTGTTCTCTGCAAGTGAAGATTTGCTTTAGAGTAACTATCCAAGGTTATCTCAAAATCCTAAACCAGGCAGATCACTCACGCAGCGAAGTGTGTGGTGTTTGAGCAAACAGCCATTTCGTATCCAAGAAATACACATCAGTGATTTCAGAGGCCTCCAGTGTGGCTCAGCTCACGGCTCCTGGTGACCACCCAGAATGCTCGTGACCACCTGTTCCCAGCTGTGGCAGAATGTCACAGAGCAGATGTCCTCGCTCAGATGTAGCATGAGGCTGCCAGTGCAGATGTGGCCGGGACCCCCAGAAGAGCACAGATTCTCATGGGCAAAGGGTGGTGGGGGGGCGTCGCTGCACGTACTGGAAGACAAGAGGTCAAGCAGGAGGGCTGACCCGAGGATACAGTCAGGGTCAAGCAGGAGGGCTGACCCGAGGATACAGTCAGGGTCAAGCAGGAGGGCTGACCCGAGGATACAGTGAGGATCAAGCAGGAGGACCGGGTCCCAGGCACAGCTCAGGTTAAGGCTACTTCAGCAAAGGAAGCCAGGCCCTGTTTGTGCTGTTCTGTATGGTTGCGTCAAAGTAGAAAGCTGCCTTCAGAGTAGGAATGTACCCACAGGCTTGGGGTTCCTCCTTTGCAGGGCATGGACTCACTCATGCACACACCTACACACACACACTCGCTGGCATGCACACACACCCAAACGTGCTCGCACACGTCCGTGCACACGTGTGTACACACAGAGGCACCATGCTCTGCACAGTCCCCCAGGAACAACGGGAAGCATTGAGGACGTTTTCCTCCCAGCCCAGAGCTGGAGGCAGAGTGAACACCTGCAGCTCAGGTTCAGGCAGATGCTGCCACCCTCCAGCCCAGGAAGACGGGGTTCAGTGTCCAAGGGGGACAGAGGAGGATGCAGGGAGTGTAAGTCCCAGAGGAATGGGGATATGGCAGTGAGGGGTATTCTGCTGTGGAGGGAGGAGGCGGTGCCGGCTCCACACATTGTGAGGCTAGGGAATCACGGCAGGCCCCACCTGGACTGCACACACAGAGCCACAGAAGGCAGGGTGCTGGAGCTTGTCACTCAGCCCCATGGTGCACAGTCCCACATGCCTGGCCTCCCCTCAGGCCTCCCAATCCAGGTGAAGCCTGGGGTCCAGCCTCACGTAGTGGGCCAGCCCCTGCAGTGGCCCACAGTGACAGACCTGAAGCTCTGGGCCCCACTGCCCCTAGGGGAGACCCTGACAAAACTGCTTCAGGGAGCATGTATGAGTGTAGGCCTGTGCACGTCAGTGTGTGTGAGGTTGAGGGTGTGTGCATGTACATGGGGGTACATGTGGGTGTGAAAGCATGTGTGTCAAGTGTGTGTGGAGGGGGACACGAGGGGTCAGGTAGCCAGCATTGGTAGCAGGGAGGGGTTTTTGTCTGCCTGGCTCAGCCTCTCAGGGCAACCTGGCACTTGTAGCCAGTGGGAACCGCCGCTGGGCTGCCACGCTGCTCTTCCTGCCCATACCCAGCATATGGGCAAGTGAAGTCCTGGCCCAGGGAGGTGCCCCCCCACGCACACACACAGGCCTCTGTCTGGCTGTCACTGCTGGGGACCCAGGCCAGGCCTTGCTCCAGGGAGGGCTCCAGCAGCACGGCTAGCAGGTGACAGACCCCTCCAGAGAACACTCAGTCGGTCAGACAGTCTGCCCCAGGCATCCGGGTATCTCTTCCAATGTTTGGTGGAGGCCAGACACGGGTTCACAGAGTCAGAGAGAACCATAGGTCCCAGGCTATGAGCATCTAGTGGCAGCAGCTGGTGACACTCATTTGTCTGAGCGCTGGCCTGTGCTGAGGGGGCAGGAATGGCACCCAAGGACACAGCTGTTCCTACAAAAGCATGAAGTGACCCCAGAGGAAACTGAGTCGTGGGGCAGTCCCCAGCCCAAGGCCCCATAGCCAGGCAGGGACCCGAAGCACGAGAGCCCACCACCCCCGTCAGAGTCGGGAAGTGCTCCAAGGATGGTCCTGGGGCTCCAAGGCTCCAAGGCTCCAGGAACACAGTGCAAGTTACCCATCAACCCTGGAGCCGAGCCTGTCCCTGGGGGCCTGAGAGATATGGGCCACCAGGAGCCATCATCCAAGAGCCACCAAAAGCCACCAGGGGCACGCAAAGGGCAGGCCACCAGCTCTGAGTGGGGGGGACAGGGGCAAGCAGACACCTCCCTGCAGGGCCCCGCTGGAGGGAGGCCTTTTCTCAGGGTAGCTCTCCACTGCCCCATGGACCTCCAACAGGAGCATGACCAGACCCCTCCTCCGCTTAAAAGTCAGCAATGCTTTCAGAAGAAAGGGAAATGCTCCAGTGGCCTGCAGCCCCAGGGCCCCGGCAGACTGCTCCCCTACACCCAACAGCCCCTTCACCCCAGCAGTCTGGGACCTCGGCTGGAGCACACACTGTCCTCAGGAAGCCACCCTGAGCCTTCCGCCTTCCCTGCCCCCCTTACATGCCTCTGAAGATCACACTGACTCCGCCAGGCACAGGCTACGGTCCAGGCACTTTCCTCGGGTCTCCCCACGGGCGGGAACTTCCTGGAGGGCAGGAGTCTTATCCCCACCATTCTCCCTGGCACCTCTGCCAGGCCCACCCAGGGGCTTGCCTTCAGTGCATGGACAGTGCAGGGGTCCTGAGGCAGCAGAGGGAGGCCCACAGGACCATGGGGATGGGGAAAGCAAACACTTGCCCTATGCCAGGACATTTCCCCCCTTACACACCAGGGCCCATTTCTGGTCACTGTAACTCCTGCGGCCCTGATGTGGGTGATTCCAGGTGCCTCTTAAAGTTAGAGCCAGCTGGCCTGCAGGGAGGATGGAAATGAACCAGGCTTTGGAGAAGGGACCCAGGGAACCGCCCAGGCAGATGAGGGGGCTGGGGTCACAGATTCCAGGAACTGGAATTGAAACGGACCTGGAGGCCTGGAGGTGGCACTGGACATCCCTGGGGCTCAGGGAGCAGCCAGGCCAAGGGTGCGTGAAGGAATGGGCAGCAGAGGGTGTGACAGCAGGAACTGAGGCTGGCTGAGCTCTGGCCGACAACCGGAGGCTGTGAAAGCATGTCCAGCCAGGGAGAGATGGAGGCTGCCTGTGGGTCACTGTTCCCCACCTTCACACAGCCAGACCCACCTGTGTGCCTCCCCGTCCCAGCACCCATCAAACAGCGCGGGTCAGCAAGAGCAGGTGGATGCAGCAGGTAAGCAAGCAGGTCAAAGGGCCCAGCCAGGCAGGGAAGGAAAGGAGGTCCAGCGGGGAGGGGCCAGCATGGTTAAGGGGCCAGGCTTGGGGTACAGGGCAGCAGGGGCAGGGCTGGGGATGCAGCCAGAGGGGGGCTGGGGCCAAGGGACAGCAGTAGAGGAGGCCCTTTGAGGGGGGAAGGGCAGTGTGGGGGGCAGGGCTGGAGCCCAAAACATGCCAACACGGGGGCAGGGCTGGGGTCAGAGCCCAGGATGGGAGGGAGGCCCAGCTCCAGAGGGGCAGCTGGGGGAGGCCCTGCAGGGGGCGAGGTTGGGCATAGATCCCAGCTGGCTCTGCAGAGGCTGCCCTGGCTCAGGCTGGGTAGCAGCTTGTAGGCAGTGGGCAGTGGGGTAGCCTGAGCAGGCACGACACACGGGGCAGGGCTTTGCTGTGACAACCAGGCGGCTGGCCCTGGTGACTCTGAGGTGGGGACATGGCTCCACCAGCCAGCACTCAGTTTCCACAAGGACTCAGAGGAGTGGAGGGGCAAGGGGATTCCAGCCACGTGCTCCTCCCCAGATGCTGACTTTGTCCTGCTGGGTCCAGAGCTGGCAGGCATTAGGGTATTCAGTCACATGATGGGCCACCGAACAAACGGGAAAGCCATTCTGCACACTGCAGGGGGTCCTCGCGGCTTCAAAAACTGCAGCTCTGACCCACCCTGGCCTGGAAGAATCTGGGTCTATCAGGAGAAACTGGTGGCGGAAGCCATGCCCAAGACACCGAGGGGCAGGCACAGGGGTCTCCCGGGGAGCATTCTGAGCCAGCAGCCCTTCTCCAGAGATTCCCCTCCTCCCCACAGCCAGCACTCCTAGGCGGTGACCTTGGCATTCACAGCCCTGACTCTATTTCCCCACCAGGGTTGTCCCCAGCATGGTCACTCCTCCCCAAGCATCACCCCTCGAGACTCTGCAAGTTGGTGCCTGGGGTTCTCCCTCCCCACTCCCCCTCCCCACCCCTACACCGGGTTCCCCAGGGTGCTATGCTCACCACCCCCACACTCTCCGGTCCACCCAGCCTGGCCTCTCACTGCTGCTATCTCTGAGCAGGCCTCCATGTCCGTCATGCCTTCAATTCTGACAAGTCACTAAGCTAAGTAAAAACGAATTACCACGAAGTTTAGGTACGGACAGTGGGCCAGAGCCGGCGTGAGGGGAGGAGCCCAGTCTGGCCCAGGGGGAAAAAGCCATTTCCCCTAACAGCTCTCTGCCCTGGAGGAGGCAGTGGCACATCCTTCCTCCCAGGAAGGGCCCAATTTCAACCCTGCAATCCTGCACCCGGCTCCCCGCTCTCAGGCTCCCAGCCTCTGGGCTGGTCTGGTTCTACAGAAACCCAGAGCACATAGCTGCAGCCCCAGAGGCCCTGCACACCAAGGGGGCACAGGACTGATGCAGGAGACCCTCAGGGTCTCCCTGCGGGGAGCAGAGGCCAAGGGCCCACAGGTGGTCACAGGTCTGTGTCCCCTGAGCACTTGGTCTCAGCATGCATAGGACAAGCTGAGTGTGCAGCAAAGCAAACACCCTACGAGGCTGTCCCCTCACCCAGTCCTCTTTGGCCCTCTGCCCCGCATCCCGCAGGGCTTCTGCCACCCCAGTGACTACACTGCAGGAGGGGAGGGAGGGGAAGGCAACAGGAAGCCATGGGCAGGCTTGGTAAATGGGTGCCGACTTCCTCGCTGCCTCAGGTCCCAAGTTGCTGAGCTCATGAAGGACACATTCCAGACTCCCAGAATTTTTTAGCTGGAATTTTTTAGCTGGGAGGGGCACTGTCCAGTCCCCTACCTTGTTCCTTGCCACCATGCACATGGACTTGGTGATTTGAATACAGACATTCTAAAGAAGGCACATCTTCTAGAAGTGGCAGGAAGCTTCCATCACTGGCTTTTCGACTTCACCATGGCCTGCAGGGTAGCTGTGATTTATATGAGTGGGGAAAACGGGGCTCGGGAGGGTGAGGTCAGCATGGTCCACGTGTGGGCAAAGCCCCAATGTCTTCTCCCTGAGAATCTGTGCTCCCAGGGTGCCCCTCTCTCCGAGAATACAGGGTCTTATCTTACTGAGGGGGCAGAGCTCTCTGTACCTGGGGCATCTCTACAGACTCCCCTCTCCCTGTTAATCCTCTAAAACGAAGGACTGGAGGCTCCAAGGAGACAATAGTACAGAGTTTCATTGAGCCACTGTGTCTTTGGTATCTAGAAACTCAGTCTGGCCACTGCCCCAGCTTGGCCAGTACTGCTCCATGTGGGGAAGGAAACTGAGCTGACACAACAGGTGGGAGGTTTGTGGTTGTGGGGGAGGTACAGGTGTCCCCCGAGAAAGTCCGGTCTGCTGCCCACAGGAGGCCTATAGGAGAACTGTCCCCAGGGAACTCCCCTTTCCTCTACTGCCCCTCCTTCTACCTCTACCTCTCCCTTTTATCCCTTCGCCCTTCCTTCACTTGCCTCCCCCTTTTATCCTATCCTCCCCTAACCCTCTCCTCCTTCCCCTCCCCTCTCCTACTGGCAAGCAGCCCTCTGACCCTTTTCCCTTTTACTCTGCCTTTATCTGAGCCTCCTTCCAGTCTCTTCTTCTCTTCAGCGCCTCTCCCCTACCTGCTCCCTCCTCCACCCCCAGCAGGTGCTGGCTTCTCTGAGCCCTGAAGTGAGGCTCAGAATTGTGTCAACTGTGTGTGTTCCATGCCCCTCTGACCACATGCAGCCTGGCATCACCACAGGGTACCTCCCTCAGTCCTTGGGTATGAGCCCTTGGTCTCCCCCGGGCCCCAGATGTGTGACCCTCCACCCCCTCCCAGTTGTTCCTCCCAAAGCTGTCCCAGTCCAGCTTCCCCTCCTGACCCCGGCCTCCTCATCTTCTCCGTCTGCCAAGCCCTCTCTGCCTACATGCCCCTGCATCAGATTCCCACCACCCTCCTGCCAAAATGCAGCCAGAGGCAGAAACAAAACCCTCCTTCAGGGCCAAGTGCAGATGGGCTGGGATTCACAGAGATGCTCTGAAAGCCCCACGGTGCACAGAAAGTTGCCTCCAGCCTCCAGACCCTGGAGGGAAGCGACAAAGCATCCTCATCCTCCTAGAGTCCCTCCCGCCTGCCTGGCCTGAAGACAGTGACAAAGTTATGGCCTCGGCAGAGTTGGGTAGCAGGGACCAGAGCCTTGGGCGACCTTGGCAAGCCCTACACTTCTGGACCCCAAACGGGTCCACAATGGGGCGCCAGGGAGAATAGAAGGGCCAAGGTGCTCTCCTCCACACCCCTGGGGCCTCTGTGAACCGGCATGCGTTCCAGGCGCACGGGAGAGGAGCCCAGACAGTGTCCACAGCCAGCGAGGAACCCCGCCAGCCCGGGGCTGCTCCCCTCGCCTCCTTCCGTCCCTCTTGCTGGGATGCATGCGACCAGAGCTGCGACCCTGTCTCAGGCTCCGCTTGGAGGCTTACCGGCTGCCTGACCTTGGGCCAATCCTCCCCTCCTCTACGCCGGTCTCCCGTCTCCACACTCCACACCCACGGGCGCTTTGTGAACTGTAACTCCTAACAGAGCCCGGGCCCCAGGGGCCAGCCCTCACTACGTCTCCAACTCGCTGAATGACCTTGAACGCCCCCCACCATTCTGGGCCTCGGTTTCCCCATCTGCCCACACCGTAGATATGCGCCCTGCTCCCAACCTTCCCATTACCTCCCTGGCAGTGTGTCCCGGACCTGGTGGGGGGCGCGCCACGGCACTTACCGTCCTCCAGAGACGTGGGCGCTTGGCAGGAACCAAGGTGGCTGTGACCAGCAAGTGTGAGGCAGCCACCACGAACCCGAAGCCGATGGCCAGCAGGCTGCGCACGGGCAGCAGGGCATAGGACACAAAGGTGACCAAAAGGAGCTGCCAAACGCCCTGGTCGGCGGTCATCGGTCCGGCAGCTGCCCAGGCGTGGATCCCGGCGGGGCCGCCGAGCGCGAAGGGGCAGCAGAGCAGCGCGAAGGTGAAACTGAAGAGCAGCGCCAGCTGGCCGACCTGCTGCAGCTGGGGCACCTGCAGCGAGCGGACGTTGGTGACCACGAGCAGCGTCAGGAAGAGCACGCAGTGAACGGGGTGCGAGCCTTTGGCCAGGCCGGCCGCGGACCCCGGTGCGCCCAGGAGCTCGGCCAGCGCCAGCGCGCCCGCCAGCAGGCTGAGCACGGCCAGCGCCTTCAGCGTGGCCGCCTGCTCCAGCCGCAGCGTGTAGCCGCGGAACAGCGCCTCCAGTTCGGGGCACGCGAACTCCTCGTCGCACGCCCGCAGCCCGCGCCGGCCGCCCGGCCCCGCCGCCCGCTCGGCGCCCCCGCCGCCTGCCGCCGCGCGCGCGCCCCGCCATCTCAGCGCCATGCGGCTGCGGCTGGGGCGCCGGGCGGGGGCGGCGAGGCGCCGGGGGCGCGGGCAGAGTTAGGCGCCGGCTGCCCCAAGCGCGCGCCCCAAGCGCGTTCCTCCAGCCCTGCGCGCCTGCGCACTGACGCCGCCCGAGCCCCGGGCCCGGTCCTCTAGCGACCGCGCTGCGACAGCCGAGCCCAAAGCCGCCGGCTGGGCGCGCACGGCCCACGCGCATGGCCCACGCGCGCGCCCCGACGCCGCAGCCCGCGCTCCCGCCCATCATACCCCCAGCCTTAGTTTACCCGCTGACTCGCCGTTCAATGCCCTGTGCGGTCCCTTGGCCCGCCTCGCGGGGCGATAAGATGCTGAAATCCTACACTATTCCCCGTGGGAGAGGAAGCTTAATCCTGCCACATGCGTGCCCCTCAATGAAACCAGGCCCCTCTGTTGTAAAGTAGCCCGAGGTTAGGGCCCTGATGAGGCGAAGCCCGAAAACCGGGGTGGTGGGGAAGGTGGCCGCCTGCAGCGCACCTCCTCTACACGTGGTCTCCTCCCTGTGCAGCCTTGGCCAGCGGCTGAGCCCCCATGGGTAGGAGCCCCGCAAGTGCGGCCTTGGGACGTGGGGACCACACCTCCTGGGTGCCCAGGGAGCCAGGCAAGAATCCTGGAGGTGCAACGTCTGGGAAAGCAGGTGTGAGGCTGTTGGTGTGGGGTTGAGATGGGAGGCGAAAGGGTCCCTGCAGGTTGCCCTCAGAGGTAACTGGAAGAGGACGTGATGGCTACGTGGTTTCTTCCAGCAGGACAAATACGGGGACTGTCTTGCTCGCGTGTGCTGTCCCACTCAGACACTCGCTCACTCCAACGGCAGGGGCTTTGTGCCTTCCCCTGCATTACCTCCTCTGGTGCTCATGGTGGTCCCGAGGTCACTGCCTCTGTTCCCCTTTACACCCAAGATCCAGGATGGCAGTGGCTCCAGGAAAAGTGCAGAGCAGTGAGGACTCTCGGCAGAAACCCTGACCCGTCCATGATCCTGGCTGCTTCTCATCTCCCTGCCACAGGGATGGACCAAGACCTAGAGGTCCCAACGTTGCAGAGACCAGCAGGCTAGCCTCCCAGCAGGTCCATTCTGGCCACATCCAGACACCTGGACTCAGTGGGCATGGCCCAGGCTTCAGTCTATTTTAGAGGCTTTCCAGGGATCTCAGTGGGCCTGGAGGTTATATGGTTGTAAGTATTAGAATGTGAGGTGTGTTTCAAGTTTTTCTGGAACTGTATTAGCTGAGCCATATAAAAAGGCCCAAGGTGTTCGCACATCAGCTGTGGTAGTTGTAGAGATGGCACCTCACAGGGTGCCTGGCCAGGAGCCCTTCCCACTCCCTGTCCCCAACAGTTCACTTCAGCAAGTACTTTGTGAACCCTCCTTAGCCCCTAATCGCCTGATACCCACCACTCTTTATGGTCATCTGGTCATTTGTCTCCATCCCCTCTGAGAGGATGTAACAGCAAAGTGCCGTCTTCATCACCTGGTTGCCTGTCTGTCCCCAGATGGTAGCAGAGTCTATAGGACCTTCCAAATATTAAGTATCAAGATTAGATTCTCTTGTTAAATAGTATGATATAGTCTTATGTCCTAATGATTTTATGAAAGGAAAGCTGAATAATATCCAAAAATCCATCAACCTACTTGAGAATGAAGGTATGACAAAGAGATCTGGAAGCAGAGTTCACAAATCAGGGATTCACTTCCCCCGGCCCCCTAAGTTAATAATAGGCAGGACCGGGACCACCTGCTTTGCAAAGAGCCTTCAACGACGATTCTATCCGGGTTGATGGTCAGACGTTCAGGCGCAGTCCCATTCCCTTCGCAGCTTTCACACATGCTGGCCCCCACAGCTCACTGGTCACCCGCCATGCCCATCACCCTGTTTGCTCCCCATGGCATCATGAAAGGAGGCTCATTCACCCTTGTTTTGTTGGCAGAGAATCAGAGGCCTACAGACACCTGTGTGTGCCTGGCCTCCCTACCCCTGGATGGGGGTGGCTTGTCCTCCTGTGCTTCGTTCTTCCTGTGGAAGGGGCCAGGCCTCAGATGGGCAGCTTGTGGCCACGGGTGACAGGCAGTTATCTGAGAGATGGTGAAGCACGCACTCCCCATGTTCTCTGGGGTGTCAGCAGCTGACTTGGGTTCCCCAGAATTCATATACAGAAGTCCTAACCCCCAGAACCTCAGAATGTGACCTTATCTGGGAATAAGGTAGTTGTGGATGTAATTAAGGTGAAGCTGTACTGGAGTAGGGTGGGTGCTGATACCAATATGACTGGTGTCCCAGTACATAGGACATTTGGGGAAACACAGGGAGGACACCGTGAAGACTGAAGTGACACTCCCCGAAGCCAAGCCTCTGCCAGCAGCTGGGGAAAGATCAGGCACGGCTCCCCAGTGCCTTCAGAGAGAGTGTGGCCTTGTCCACCCCTGACCTCTGACTTCCAGCCCCAAGACTGTGGGAAATAAAAGTGTGTTGTTCAAGCCATCATCTGCAGGGCTATGTTACAGCCATCCAGCCGACCTGTACTCCAGGCTCATGACCTGTCCTGGGGATGATGTTCAGTACTACAACAGCAAAGAGACCACACAGGCCACAGTAGAAAACTTAGCTCCTGGCAGCACCGCCTCCCGTCAGAGGTGAGCAGGTAGAGGGCACCATTGTGGTGATGTTGGGTCCTGCTGGTCGCGGGGGTCTGGCATTTGGTTACCTGCTTGTAACCAAACAGGCACCTTCCTCTCAGTAAAAATATGGGTGATAACTCTGGACCCTTTGTTTGCTGGGGGCTCACAGTCCCTCCCCACCTGGGACAGGAATGCTGCTCTTCCTGCTACCATAACACCACTGCGCATCTCGCTGACTTGTCACCATTTACAGATCTCTCTATCTTTGCATTTGAGCTTCACAACCCTGAAGGCTAAAAACTGAATGAACTGCCCTGGACTGTGGGTGGGAACGGTGTGGATGGGCCCAGCCTGGAGCTAGGTCCAGTGTCTCAGCCACCACAGGGGGCCATGTGGTGTCATGGCTGAGAGGGTAGCCAATCGCGTTGCCAGCACCCCTCCCCACCAATTGTGTGACTTTGGGCGGGTTCTCAACCTCTCTCCCTCATCTCTTCCTTGGATGGGGGAGGGAATAGCCATGGCTTACAGGGGCCCAAGTGCACACAGAGCCCGCATTTCAAAAGCACAAGGTGAAGACAGTTTTGCCTCCAGTAAGTCAGTTCTGTGCATACAGGAATGGGCAACTGACACACACTTCCTGAGCTACATGGATGGATTTCAGGCATTCTGGACAGAGACCATGACAGCCATCACAGTTGCTCCAAGCCAGCTTCTGCCAGGGAGAACTCACTGGGGTCCTCAGGCTTCAGCCAGACATTTGACTTCTAGATGAGTGTTTCTGCATCTAGGGAGGTTGACTTTGTCAAGGCCATTTCCAGGTGGTCCAGTGAGCACGCAAAGGGCTGGATTTGCCATTAAATCAGTGAACCCTGAAGCCGGGGACAGGGACTCTGTCTGCTCCTGTCACCGGGGCAGTTCAACTGGAGCTAGCTTGACACACGCCACGGGCACCCTTCCCAAGCTCTACTCAGACAGTTCTTGGTGAACTTGTTCATGATGTGTGGGCCCATGATGTGTGGAAGATAATTACAGATGGTCACAAAGACCTATTTAGGACTGCAGTCAGAAAGGGATAGCGAACTCCAGCCCACAGCCTTAATCCAAAAGCTAGGAGAGCACCGCTCTCCAAACAGAAAGCCAGGTAGTGGCTCAGGACCACACTGGGCAGCAAGGACCACAGCCACAAATCCACAGCTGGGGGTCTGGCACCACCCCAAAATCTGGGGCACAGCCCAGACAGCAGGAACCAAGAGCAAACTCAAGCCAGTGATGTCTCAGGTGGACACAGGGCCAACAAGCACCCACCCGCCACCCACCCATGAGGTGTTGTAAAGGAGGCCTTCATCCCTGATGCAAGCACACCTCCTTCAAGGGGACACCAAAGTAAGTGCGTCCCCCTCCCATTTCTCTAATTCCAATTTCTTTCTATTAAATTCAAAAGAAATTCAATTCCAGACAGGCATGCTTGGGTAATTCCTGAGAGGGGATGAACCTCTGCCAAGTAGTGGCCATGGGCTGCGTGCTGTGTTTGAGAACGTGGCTGTCCTTGCCAGGCTTCCAGGCCCTGCACAATGCCCCAGGACGGGGGCGTCACTCTCACACAGGACTTTGCGGTTCTGGTTTGTGCCGCACCGCAGAGGACACGGCACTCTCTCAGGGAGGGGGGCCGCTGAGCAGTTTCCCTGGATGGGGTTTTCCTTGTGCCTGGTCATCCCAGGAAGATAAGTGACACTATAAATGGTGCTGGTCTTTGCCAATGTGCTTGCCTGGGTGTATCTTCAAGGAACAACCATCCTTGGCCCACCCAGCCGGGATTCTGGAAGGCACCGGCCGTGGAGCTGGGAGAGGGGAGTACCGGTGTCCAGGCCCTTCACCCTACTGAGTGTCACCCAAGGGCACGCTCGGGCACAGCTGTGACTCCAACCACTTCTCAGTGAGCCTCTCAGGACGATGTGTGGTCATTTGGAGTCAGTGGACTGGGAAGCTGGGCTGAAAGGCCCAAGAAGGGCAACCCTTGTCCTGGGCCCAAACCAGCCTGGGTCTGTCAGTGGGAAGAAGCTTTAGGATGGGAATGGCCTCCATCCAGAGCTGAGGTTGGAGGAGGTGAGCAGGCCACTGTCTTCTCCAGTGTTTCTGGGAGGATGGGAGGGAGGAACCTTCCAGAAGAGGCTCAGAATGCTGCCTGCTCGGTGGCAATCTCTGGAAAGTAAAGACTGGGAAGCAGGGTTGGGGCAGGACCCAGGGGCACTTGGTCCCTCTCCCAGTGCCCTGCTCTAAGGACCCAGTTTGGCTTTCCTGACCATGGGTCCCCGTGAGGGCCTGAGACTTGTGCCCACAGCAGGCACGGAATGGCCTCTTCCTGACAGCCACTCCCAGCCTTGCCTGATGGACACGTGTGGGCTTCCATCAGGGCTTCAGGCAGGAGCCCACATACAGGGCACTGGGGCCATCTTAGGAGGCACAGAGGTGACAAAGTCCCACCCCAGTCACAGAGGGGAATGGCAGGGGCATGGTGGGGACATGGCAGCATCCAAGCAGTCAGCTCTGCCATGGGGTGGGGATGGTCAGATGGATACACTCCCTCCACAGCCCCCAGGCCGCATTGGCAGGAAGAACTGCCATGTGTCCTGAGGTGGGGTGGGGCCCCCAGGCTGAATGAGGACAAAGGCTGGAGTCTCCTCGGAGTGCCTTGTAATGTTTGGGGTCCTCGCTGCTCCTGAAGCCATGCCTTTAGCACTTCTGTCCAGGTGGTCCATCCACAACAGGGACAGGAGACAGGAGAGGCGGGGCCACCCCAAAAGTGGACTGGTGACCCTGGTTATATCCATGCTGACAGGGATTAAATGCATTTGTGTAAACCATCCTGGGGGTTGGGCTGAAGATGGGGGGAGGCAGGGAGAGCTGGAGCCCCAGGCTCACCCCAGAAGGTACCAATGGGAGAATAGGGAAAGTAAGGTCTGCTCGGAGCTGCGCAGAAAGTCGTCTCTGACAGCTGAGCCTGAAAGGCAGGGAAGCTGCAGCCCGAGGATTTGCTAAAAATAGACTCACTGGCTTGTGGGTAGAGAATTTGACCCAATTAGAGATTACCAGTTTCAGGAATTACTGGAAAAGAAATCTCATTAAATAGGTTAAATATAGGAACCAGGAGTTAAAAAGGCCATCTGGGATTAAAGGGAAACCAAAACTGCACAAGGGTTTAAAATGCACTTGCATCCACTGAAGGGAGGGGCCGCGACGGGAGAGCGGAGGGGAGGCAGGCACGGAGACTGCTGGCACCTTCCTCCTGCAGCGTCTGCCTGGGCCCAGGGAACCCACTGCCGCCCACGTTCCCCCACCCACACCCAGTCTGCATCTAGTCCCGTGGGTCCCCCCCTAACGGCTTCTCCTGAGCGCTGCCTCCGCCTCACTGGCTGCCAGCCTCCCACCAGGAGCAGTCTGCTGCGTCCTCAGATGGCACCTTCAGCGCAGGGAACCCTGAAGGCACAGGCATTCCTCCCATACTTACTCTAAAGGAGACACTTCCCATTGCCCCAGAGTGCCCCAAAGTGTGTGTGTGCAGCTCACATGCCCTGAGGAAACTCTGAGGAAAGAAACACTGTGTCTGTAACACATTTGAAATGCAAGAGCCCCCTCCAATTTAGGGCAGCCTTCCCACTTACTGGGTCACGTATGTCAGGGGCCCATGTGGCAGGAGTGCCCCGGGCTCTCCAGCCCTCACCCCACCCTGCAAGCCTGGCAACCCCACCTCCGCCAGGGGTTCTGAATCTGTCCGCTGCTGTCCCCTGCATGGCCGGGCCCTCACCATGCCTCCCTGCCCAGGAGAGAGTCACCTACCGCTGTGGCATCAGCAGAAACTTACCAGCTGCAACAAGAACTGGCAGCTCGCACAGGTCTCTGATGTGTCCTGGGGGCCAATCGTGTTCTCCCTCAGCAGAGGCACCCCTGTGCCTTGGGTCATTCCCAGCTCAGCCATGTCCGCGTGCAGCAAGGATAGTCCAGCGGCCCCTGACCTACCTATCCCCAAAGGGGAACGGCCTCCTTCTCAGCATTCACCTGGCAGGAGCCTGCTCCTGGGACAATGGCTGTGGTCTCTGATGAGCCAGCCCTGGATCTCGGGTCCTACGTCCACCCTGAAGCCAGGGGTGTTGGGGAGACAAAGCTCAGCACCCCATTGGAAATAGGTCAACTGGTAAGGTTGGGACGCTGGTAAGACAAAACCCATCTACAATTAAGACCAACTCAGCACTCTTCATGGAAGGAGTGAGCTTTCCCCCTGACCCCGTGCCATACCCCTTTCAACATCTGTCTTTGTGGTGGGCTGAGTGGCCCCCTGGAACTCATGCCCACCTGGAACCTCAGAACATGGTTGTCTGTGCAAATAATATCTTTGCAATCAGTCAATCATCTTGAGATAACATCATCCTGCATTTCAGCTGGCCCCAACCCAAAGCTGATGTCCTCCAAAAAGGGAGGATGCAGATGGAGGGAAGAAGCCATGGGAGGCTGGGTGCACAGCTGGAGCAAGGCTGCCACAAGCCCAGGAATGCCACAGCCAGCCAGCACCAAGGAGGGAAGAGAGAGGACGACCCCACAGGGTTCAGCGGGCACGGCCCTGTGGCACCTTGATTCCAGCCCTGGCCTCCAGATGTGAGAGGCTACATTTCTGTTGTGAAACATGCCCCAGTCCTGGTTCTTTTTTCAGCAGCCCAGGAGACTATTATGGTCTCAAATGGCAATTATTCAGCTTCCTCATGTCCCTGCCTTGCAGCCTCCTGTGCAAACGGCCACTTCTTACTCTCCACTTCCCACCCCTCTGACCCTTGCTGCTCCCAGCGAGCTCACTCGTGGGTTGCAGGTCACTGAGTCTCACGGGCTGCGGGTCTGGCACTTCAGAGCACGGAGGCCGCTGAGTCTCTGTGGTCCAGGGTGCCCAGCTCTGGGCCATGCATCAGGGTCACCTCCCCGAGCGCAGTGAAGACCCAGGAACAGGGTCGGGTAGCACCCAGAACTGAAAACATACAACAAGCCAGAGGTCCCTGTGTCTCCGGTAGGTAAGGGCAAGGATGCTTTTTCCCCTTCTATACATGTTTCTGTGCCCTGCAAAATTTTTATGACCAAATTTTATAATCAGAAATATGATTTTAATATTAGGAGGTTTAATTGAAATCTAACACATTACAGGTTTGGTGTGAGGACCAGTGAATAATCATAACACAGAGCGAAGGCCTTTGGCCAAAAGGAAGTGTCAACTGTAATAAATCTCTTTTGCAGGTCAAACAGATTTATAAACAAGAGAGAAACAAACCGGTTCGTGCATTTGTCTGGTTGCCGATTGTTGAGTGCCCCTCTCGGCCTGCTGGATGGAGATGGTGCCTGGCAGGAAGGCACATAAGGAGGGCTTCGGGCTCCCTGGGGGAGTCTGAGTAATGCATGGCTGCCTGCACATTTTCTTTGGTCTGGGTGCTGCCAGCAAGCCTGCCTTCTCCCCACAGATGGTCCTGTTTTTGCCCACCTGCAGGCAGGGAGTAGAGTCTCCCGGGAAGAAGCAGTGGCATGCTAGAAAGTCACCATGGAAGAAAGACTCACAACTCCAGGAGGTGCCAGTGTCCCCAGAGGGTGCTCAAAGCAGGATGCATGCCATGAGCCTGCAGTGCCAGAACTGCCAACAGCTTGTGGGTACAAGGGGTGTGGCCCGGTCCCTGTGTTCGGCAGTGTGCAGCCCTGCACCCACACCTGCACCCACACCTGAGTACACACCTCTGCCCATGCCTGCATGCACATCTGCCCGCACACCTGTGCCCATACCTGCATGCACACCCGTGTTCACACCTACACCTGTGAGTACACTGGGCAGGCCAGGCACTCCAGGGTACTACACGGTGATTTTGTCAGGAGTTACTGGGGTGGCGACAAGGTTCACTTTGTGAAAACGCAGGGAGCTCAGCGCCTGGCCTTGCGCACTCCCATGCTCCAGTGTCCGCCTTGACCGCTTTCCAGAGCGAGTGCTCCAACTATCCAGGTGAGACCACCACCAGGCCCTTCCCTCAGGGGGGCTCTGACGGTCTGGTCCCTCCCTGCTGTGAAGGTGGGGTGATCTGACCACTGTGGAAGTGTTGGGGAGACCCCCACAATTGCCCTGAGGTGTGGGGGCAGGGCACCTGGGCTGCTGCCTTCAGAGGAGGGCCTGTCTTCCACTTTACCTTGCTTCCTCAAGATGGCGGGGAGAGAGGGACAGCCCTGAGTCCACCTTTTCCAGGAGGAAAAGAGAAGGAACCCAGGAAAATTATTGGAACAAGTATCATGGTTAAATTTTCCTGCCTATGAAGAATAAATGTCGAGATATAACTAGTATAGTAAGAACAAGAGGGATTCCATCTTAAGGTTAAGATTCTATTTTAAAAACCACGGAATTGGACAGTAAGATTCCTAACATATTTTATGGTAAGCAACCAATAACCAACCCTATCTTAAAGCAGAGCAAGCAGTCCCCACTGCTTGAGTGTAACCACTATCTTGTAGAAGAGCAGAATCAAGAAATTCCTTATGTTAAGTTTACCTTATAGAATATCTACAGGACAGACTATGGGTGATGACATAATGTCTCTCATCAGAGATAGACATCATGAAACTACATGTCAAGCCTACCCCTGCCCCTGTCCTTTGCCCCATTCTTGAAAGCCTTGAAAGAGAGAATTATAAACCCTTAAGCATGCCTCCTCTCTGAGGCTACCCACACTCCCCTTTCTCTGAGTGTGTACTTTCCTTAAATAAAGACTTCTTGCTGTTCAACTTACTGTGTTTTGTCTCTGTGCTCTTCCAAGCCCCTTGGGAGGTTAATAAGAGACCCTTTTCCCAGCATATTTGTTACTTCACTATTTCATTCAATTTTCAAGACTTAATCACAAGTCTTCTCTCTGTGTTCTACTTCAGACAAGTAGGGAAGGGCTACTGAGATCTCTGATTTGGGCTTGCAAGTTCCCATAGCATGGGTGACCCGGATACTACTGCAGCTGTACGATCATGCTTTTTAGTAGCTTGCCTGAAAATCTCCTTTCTTTGCCTTGGGAAGTTCTCAGAACATAATCTCACTTCATCCAGTGCTCTGAGGCTCCCCCAAATACTGTAGTGGTAGGGGCTTAGTTCCCACACCATGCAGATTCAAGCAAACATTGGACACCATGTGACCCTCACTTTAGGAGTTGGCAAGGGATTTGCTCTATGCTGAACAGGAGTTCAATAAGATTCCCTTTCATCCCTCTGTTCTTCCTTGCTCTCTACTGCCTGCACAGCTGTTGCCATCCACTACTACTTTCTCTTAAACGAATTCCTTTCTTATCTACATTCATCTGAACTGTTTGAGAATTCTTTCATGATAAGAGTCAAAAACTCTCCCCCATCCAGGTTGAGGTTTCACCTAGTGCACAGGGAGAGACCTCCCCAGATGCAGCTGCCCAACAACAGAACCATGTGGCAGCAGGAAAGACAGACATGAGGCATATGAACAAAACTGAGCAATTTATATGCACAAGAGCTAATGAGTAGAGACATGCAGAGCCAAGGGTCAGAAAACAGGAAAGGATACCAACACTGGCCAGAGAGGGTGGGGCAACTCTGTCAACACCAAGCAGGACAACCTTCAATACAGAAAGTGTACCAAGGGCAGAGAAGATCACAACATGATGGCAGTAACTTCCATTATCAGGAAATAGGGTCAGCTTAGCCCACAGCAGCAAAGCACAAAGACTGCAGACACTAGGTCTCATGTCTGAGTCAGGATGTCCGAGGTCAAGCACCAACACAGCAGGTTCTGCAGACACTCTTCTCATCTTGTGTGCCCTCACATGGTGGGAATCACCAAACTGACTCTCGGGGGCCTTCCTAGGACTCTGAACCCCCATACATGGGGCCCCACCCTCAGGACCTAATCACCTCCCAAAGGCTCATTGTCTAAAGCGATCACCTCATGGCTGAGATTTCAACATATGAATTTAGGGGAGGTCACAAGCACTGAATCCATACAATATAATAATTCTAAACCTGCATGCAAAAAGTGGACTCCAAATATATACTTCAAGAATTGTTAGAACCACAAGAAGAAATTGACAAACATCATCAGAGGTGTTGATTTCAACCTACCTCTTTCAATTATTAATAGACCAAGCTGACAAACAGCTGGTGAAGATAAATGAAGAGCATAATAAATAACATACAACTCTAAAAACCTAAAAGCTTAAGCACTAGAAAACTGTAAGAAGCCAAACTGTTATTATCTGAATGTTATATAATATTCTACATAGAAAACTCAGAAAAATCTATGCCTAAATTGTTAGAAGCAAGAGGCATTTAACAGTATGACTGGCTATAAAATCAACATGAACACTTAACAGCAGATTTATGCCCCTGAAACAGAGAGAATTTTTCCAAGCAATTCTTTTTATGACAGCAAAAATTATAAGTCACCTGGGAATAAATCTAACAAATGAGGAACTAAACTATGAAACTTTATGGAAATTGCCAAGGAGAACCAGATTAATGGAAAGATATACCATGTTCATGGTAAGAAAACTCAACACTCAATGTTCATTTTCTGGGAAAATGACGGGTATTCAATACCTAAAGCTAGGAAATAGGAAACTGGATCCTTACCTCACACCACCCAACACTCCTGTTTTCATGGATAGGACAAAAGTGAAGGGCAATGTCATCTTTACCCCTTTTTTATTCCTTTTTAAAGAAAATACAGGACATTCCCATTATGACCTTGAGCAGGGAGGGATTACTTCAACAAGATACCAAAGCAAGAGCTCACTGAATAAATCTGATGACACCAGAATTGAAAGTTTCTGTTCATCAAAGATACCATAAAAAATTTAAAAAGATAAAATAAATAAAAAGTAAATAAAATGAAGGAAAGATCTTTTCCCCCATACCAGGAAAAGACCTGTGCCCTGAAAATGGGGAAAAGGCACAGACACACATTTTGAGGAAGAGAAAATGTGATTAGTAAATAAATCCTAAAACCTAAAAGCTTAAGCAGTGGAAAAGGAAGAAAAGGTCACCATGCTCCTGTTGGAGATCACTTCAAAAATTGTCCAGCCTCTCAGGTGGCAAATACCAAAGTGTGGACAGTAGCACAGCACAGAAGCAGCAGGACAGTCAGTCCAATCAAGTCCAGGAGACAATGTGATGTTGTCTTGTACACTTAAATGTTCACATGCCCTGTGACCCAGAGCTGGCCCTCCTAGGGTTTAAAAGCCTGGAGAGGGTCTTGTACACATGCACCAAAGACGAGAATGAGAAGTTCAGAGCTAGTGTCTCCAATAACAGAACACAGGTAACAACCTGGGTCCAGTACAGAAGAAGGAAAAAATAACTTGGGACACAGCCACACAAGGAAATATCACGAAACAACAGTAAACACATCAGAGTTACACACAACAATATGCGTGACTTGGAAAAATGATACTATTGGCATAAAACTTGAAAACAAGCAAATTGAAGTTACTTAGGTATGAACACACACATTTTTAAAAATCCTATTTTGTAAGGTCAGGAAAAGAAACTGAGCTGCAGAGAAGTTCAAGCTGTCTGTCATTCACACAGAATCTGCTTACTGCTTTTTCTGATATCACAGAGAGACCCTTAAACTACGTTTGTGCCTGTGTGTGTGCATTTTGCCAAATTATACAGTTGGGAGTACCACCCCAAATTCTGTGCTGTAAATCAGTGGCATGGGAATCCCCTGGAGGGCTGCTCTGACCCCCGTCCCAGCTTCTGGGTTAGTAGGCCTGGAGAATGGTCATGCTTAACAGGGCCCCATGGGTGCTGGCTGGCCTGGGCCCTTAAACTCTTCTGTTTAAAGTTCCAGGGGGTGCCTGTGCTTACTCTCACTCTGAGTGGGTCACCAGCAAATCAAGCCCAGAACCTTCACCATGATGACCCAGTCCACGTGCCTGCAGCCATCAAAGGACTCTAATTTACACTCCTAAACCAGTACAGCTGGATTTGAAAGCAGGAGGAAGAGTCTTCCTGTTGGTTAAATGCCTCTGGTCACTGTAAGACTGATGATTTATTCCAGTGAGCTTTACCGTGAAGAGACTCAGGTTGCGTGGGGTTTCAGTAGCGTTTTAACACCAGGCCCCCCATAATGCCTGCTTCGACCTTCATGCAAAGACAGAAAGCCCTCAGTGCCTCCAGAGTCGTGGAATTATTTGTGCCACGAGGGACCTCAAGCACTCATGTTAAAGTAAAAACCAAAAGTGTGCATTCATTGTGGCTCTATGCATTAGCTCCATGTCCTGAAGATGCAGTTTCTACGCCCATTTCTGTATTTCCTACGGGGAGTATAAATAAGTGGCTGGTATTCAGAGCCCCCCTGTGTGCCAGGCCTTGCTGTGAGCATTGATGTATCTTAGCTCCTGGAGTCCTCACAGTGATGCCGGAGGTAAGGGCAGGTGGGGACACTGAAGCACAGAGCTGGCCCATGGTCCCACAGCAGGAACCTGGGATCCACACAGCAGCCCTGCTCCAGGGCCTGGCTCTCACACCTTCACTGGCCCCTTTTTAATCTGGGGAACTGGGAAGCCCAGTGCTGGGTTGGTACACTGTGTGCTCAGCCTGTCTGTGCTGGCAGCACAAAGAGGGCCTGCCTCCAGGCATAGCGCATAGCACATAGCACCAAGAAGGGGCCCTGTGAGTCCTTTACTGGGAAAGCACCTTTCAGGTGGCCCCCTGACCCAGAGATCCACAGTCAGTCATTCCAGGAAAAGGGACTGTGGGCTCCACTTTAGGGTCAGGAAATTGAGGCTCAGAGAAGCAGATGACGCCAGCTACCTGGACGGGAGAGACCCATGTTCCCTTGCGGGTCTGGCAGTGACACACACCATGCCCTCATGCACATTCTGACTGGTGCATGCACAGTTATACACATGGAGACATGCATGCACACACGGGTACATGCATGTATACCCATACAGGCACACACACTCAATGCAGGTCTTCCCTTGGCCCAGGTGCTTCTGTGACAGGCATACACGCACACATACATGTGAACACACACATGCATGCAGGCAGACATACATGCACACAAACATGCACATGCACACATATTCCCCACAAGCATGCATACACATAGATGCACAGGCACACCCATGTGTGCATGCACACATGTACACATATTCCCCACAGGCATGCACATATATCCTAAGGAGCAGGGTTCTCCAGAAGCCATACCCCCACCCACCGCCAGGGCTCTCCCACCCCATGGAAGCCCATCTGGTGTACATTGACTGTCTCCTTCCAGTCTCAACCTTGACTGAAGTACCATGTCTGCTTCCTACTGCTCCCGGCTGGTGTAGGTGCCCTGGTCCTGTGCCCAACCTTCCCAGGATCTGAGGTGCTCTCCTCCCCAAGCTCTCCCGGGCTCCCCCGCTGATGGGGTCCAATCCCCATCTTCGCCTTCACTTCCTGGTGGAGTGATGAGCTCCATCCCGCTACACCTGAGACCTTCCTCCAGCACCCTGGGGAGGAGCCCCTCCCCTCAGCCCAGGTGCTTCTGTGACAGCTGGACACAGGGCTGCTGCAGAGGATCTTCATCTCCAGGATTGTGTTGTGGGCACTAAGGGAAGAGTTCCTGAGGCTTCCTGGGTAATCTGCATTCCCGGGACTTTTCTGGTCATCATCTGTGTGGCCTTGGTTAGTTGCATCCATGTATTCAGAGCCTCAGTTCTCTCCCCTGTGAACGCAGATTAGTAAACTATTATAAGGTTGAGAGGATCCTCCTCTACAAAGCGCCTGACAAGCAGTGTCCTCCAGAAAATGGGCAAACCCAAGCCCCTCCCTCTGGCTGGTATTTCAGCTCCTGATCTGAGGCCGCAAGGCCTTAGCTTAGCATTGTCTGTCTTTTGAACTAATTTTTCTGATTCAAAAACAGAAAATGAACACACAGTGCAGAAAATGTAGTGAACACAGAGAACTGTAAGACTATCATTGATGTAGTCCCTTTTAATTTAAACTAATTTCCCAGTGAGACAGACACCACTTCTTCTATTTCTTGTCCATTAAATTTCTTTTTTATTTTATGTGAGGAGGTTGGCTGTCTTTTTGTGTCCTTTACTGATTTTTCTAGCGGTATTTTCAGTTGGATTTCAACAAATCTCTATATATTTTAAGGATATTAATATTTGTTTTAAGTGCTGCAAATAGTTTTCTGTTTTGCTATTTATCTGTTAAATAAACTTTATCTTTACATTAAGATATAATTCATACCATAAAATTCACCACTTTACAACTGAGTGATTTTTCATGTATTTGCAAGGCTGTACAATCACCACTATCTAATTGCACAATATTTTCATTACCCCAAAGAAAAACCCAACACCTATATGCTCTCACTCCCCAGCACCTAACAATAAGCAATCTACTTTCTAAGGATTTGCCTGTTATGGGCATTTCAAAGAAATTTAATCATATATTATGTGGCCTTTTGTGTCTGGTTTCTTGCATTTTGCAGAAGATTTCCAAAGTTCACACATACTGTAGCATGTGTCAGAACCTCTTTCTTTTAATGCCTAAATAATATCCCATCATCTGGATATAACATTTCCTTTATCTGTTGATGGACATGTGGGTGAGCTACTATGGATAAAGCTGTGATGAACATTTGTGTATAACTTCTTGTGTCCACCTAGTTTTCCATTCTCTTGGGTATATAACTGGGAATGGAAAGGCAGAGTCCTCTGGTTTGACTTAGCAGGAGGCTGCCTAAGTGTTTTCCAAAGTGAGTTCACCATTCCACATTCCCACCAGCAATAAATGAGGGTTTCAATTTCTCCATACCTTCATCAACAACTGCAATTATCTATCTTTTTGTATTATAGCCATTCTAGTGAGTGTGAGGTGGCATCTCACTGGGGTTTTGATTTGCATTTCCCTGATGGCTGATGTCGCTGAGCATCTTTTCATGGGCTTATTTGTCATTTGTGAACATTCTTTGGAGAAATGTCGATTTAAATTCTTTTTTAGTTGGGTTTCTTTTTAATTGTTGAGTATTAAGAAGAGCTTTTTACATATTCTGTATACTAGACAATGATCACATATATGATTTGCAAATAATTTCTCCCATGCTGTGGATTTTCTTTTTACTCTCTTAATAATGTCCTTTTAGGCATAAAAGTTTTACTTTTGATTTAGTCCAAATTACCTATTTTTTTCTTTGAATGCTTGTGCTCTAGGTGTTACAAATAAGAAACTGTTACTAAATCCAACACCACAAAGATTTATATCTGTGTTTTCTTCTAAAAGTTTTACAGTTTGAACTACACCAAAGGTATTTGTTTTTATTTTTGTGTATGGTGTGTGAGGGTAAGGCTCCAAATTCATTCTTCTGCCTGTGGACCTCCAGTCCTTCTGGCACCCTTTGTTGAAAAGACTGTCCTTTCTCCATGGGATTGCCTTGACATCATTGCTGAAATCAGCTGGCCATATTTTGAGTGTTTATCTCCAGACTCTGATTCTGTCCACAGAGCTGTATGCCTATCTCTGTGCCAGTACCACACTGCCCTGATTACTGTAGCTTTGAGTTTTTGAAATCAAAATGTAAGTCTTGCAACTTTTTCTTCTTTTTCAAAATTATATGGGATATTTGGGGTCCTTGCATTTCCACGCAAACGTTCAGATAAATTTGTCAATTTCTGCAACAACAAAAAATGACTGTTGGAATTTTACTAGGGATTACATCAAATCTATAGATAATTTAAGGAGTATCCATCTTAATATTATGATTTCCAATCCATGGACATGGGATGTACCCATTTATTTAAACTGATTTGTGTATGCTGATCTTGTATCCTGTGAACTCGCCCAACTTGTAATTAGCCCTGTTGACTTGATTTTGTGAATTCTTTCCTTAGGATTGTCTATATACAAGATCATGTCACCTACAAAGAGAGTTTTACTTCTTT
>JAVSCE010011513.1:0-66932 GCA_032199065.1 Smutsia gigantea
ACAAGTCTGAACAGTGATCTCTAAGGTCTTTGTAATCTTTACATGTCTGCGGCCTTTGTCTGACTGACCACCGCTTTACCATAGAATATCCATGGCTAATTCTTTTATATACTAGCAAACTTAATATACATGCTGTCTAAAGTAATGTCAAGTGTTAGTCATTCAGGGAATCTTAGATGACATCTAACACCTATGTGATTTGAAAGAACATAGACATCTCTACTTATGTTACCACAAACAAATTTCCAATAAATTCTAACCTGCATATATGTCATATAGGTGTAGAGATACCTACACAGCCATTATCATATTCTGCAATTTGGCTTGTGACAAACTGAATAGCTGGTTGTTGTCTAAGTAACCTCTGACTATTAAAAATATTATTGATTCAGGGTTAAAAAGTGCCTTTCTTTTAAAACATTTATGACATTGAATGTATATGAATCTGTTCTATTATTCATATTCTTTACACTGTTCATGGGTTTTTTGAATCTTTTTTCATTTTGCTCATGATCTCTGAAGATCTATTCAGTTGACTTCCAGACTCTCAAACTTACTAAAGAATTAGCCATATTTAATGTGGTTATTTTTCTATATTATGCTACAATTAAGTCCTGTCCTATAGGGACTTATGCCATTATATGCTATTATGCAAAGAACAAATTGTAACTTGGAAAGTAATACCATAAACAATATATTATTGCAAATGGTATAACCTCAGCTTGCCACCAGCAAAAATATCCCAGGATAGTACTTTGATTTGGGCACAAGAAAATTCATAGATAAATAAATAGGTATAGAATAAAGTCATATGGGTCTTCTTTTTTTTGTTTGTTTTGTTTGCTTTGAGATAAAAAGATGTAACTATAATGCACACTACAAACGTATTATCTGTAATAATGATCTCCAATGGAGTAGCCTGAAAAAGTCATAGTCAATACAGGAGAATGCCAAGTAAAGATGTATGTTTTCATATAATTATTGTAAGTTCTACATAGTGAAATTATATATGAAAGGAAGTATTCTAAGCTGATGGCAGGTAACAGGACACATCAAGAAAATGCACTGCTCTATTATGAAAAATAACCATGCTAATATGCCAAAATGTGTTGATAATCAAAATGTATTAGATTTTAATTTCAAGGCTTATCATG
The DNA here is from genome assembly GCA_032199065.1 of Smutsia gigantea. Lineage (NCBI taxonomy): Eukaryota > Metazoa > Chordata > Mammalia > Pholidota > Manidae > Smutsia > Smutsia gigantea. Next base: position 1,155 of record JAVSCE010011513.1, read on the forward strand.
CCTTGCAATAATCGATCAAGGCTACCAACCAGGACTTGAAATATGGAAGACAGCATCACCATGAATTAGCAAAGAATGATTTCAATAGTTCACATAGCTCTTTGGGGATATAGAGTTGGAAGTATCTGATGTGTTGTGTTTATACCAACAGGCTTCTCTCTAATATTGTTAGCAAGTCAGCATAGCGTTTTATTTCCTACTTCACCACATTTATAAACCATAGTGCATTTTGGTGCCAGGTGTGAGGGAATTCCAACTCTAAGATCCAAGTTGGAATTCTTTTTTTTCTTGTTAGGCCAAGAAACTAAATAAACCTAATCATTGAAGAACCCAGTCTTTTGGATCTGTTTCCTTTAAGAGTGCAGTATATATGATAATGACTTCATTGTCATCAAATAGAATACAATTAATTTTATTTTTTAGTATGTTATCAGCAAGCAAACCACCAGTATTAGCTTGATACCATCTGGGAGTGACAGTTTCCTTATTACAAAATATGTAAAAATATGGATTCCCTTAAGGAATCTGTTGCGTTGCATCTGCTCAGATTTTTGTTATATGCTAATGGTTTTAACCCAGCATATGAAGCATGCAAAAAAAAAAAAACCTTGAAATTTTTCAGCTAAATTACTTGTTTCACATTTAAAGTGTTGCAAAGATGGAGAAAGCTGCATTTGCAGCTTTAGCTACAGGGGACTGAGCAGAAACAAAGGAGGGAGCGAGCATCTCTTCTTACCTGATGTTTAGTCATCCCCATCTTTGTCTCTAGAGAGTGTCTGACTGCCCACATAATTAAGGCCACTTGATATGTGAGGGAAGTGTAAAGACTAGAGCTATGCGATGCTAAATCCCAAATGAGCTCTGGTTATAACAAAGAGATTGTGACTGATATGACAATCATTATCCTTATAACTCTGTGTTCTGTGTTCGTAATATATTAAACAATCACAGTGATTAAAATGAGCGATTATAATTATGAAACCATTATCTGGGATAGGGTTTCTTTTATTTCAATCCCTGGCCTGTCTATATTTTCTCACCTTTCCTTTAGTTGGGTATGGAAAACTCATTTGAATGAATTCTGCCTATTGACGAAAGAGTGTGCTTGGATTGGAGCCAAAAATATGTAGCAGATTTTAAACGCTGGCCTCTGAGTATCAACCGCTTAGAGGAAAGACCCATTTGTGAAGGAGACACAGAAACAAACCGAATCAGGCTTACAGGGTAATACTGTGGTGGAAGTTTTATGATGCAGTGCTGCTTCTCCTGTGTGATTGTGAAGAGCTCTTGCTTTTGAGCAGAATTTTCACACTTGTGTAACGATTTGGTATGCATTGCTTTTCCATGTATGTATGTTCTCAGTCTCCAGAATGAGGAATATATTAGGCATTAGCATCACAGATTCATTAGCATCATCCCGTGATATATCTATGTATTAAGTTCTAAAGTTATCTGTGCTTTGTCATTTATGTGTAGTCATCAAAGTTAGTATTTTTCTTTTCTGATCATTTAAAGGGCCCAGTGCCTCTTTATAAGAAACATAATGGACATAAACCTCTCTAGTCCATGGTAACTCCATGATGTTAGCAGTGTTGGTTTCCCATATGTAAAATATTCTCCAAAAAGGTGGAGTATTAGAAAAAACAGACTGATATCACTAAACAAGGTGGTGATTTAGGAAAGATAGTATCATATATTGTGAAATGCATCTTTTGCAATCCTCCTAAACTCCATGATATGTCTTGGGATTTCACTGATGAAGTCCAAAGCATATTGAGCAAGTAAATATCTCCAGCCTGAAAAGACTCTCATAAGATCTATTGATTCAGTCTTATACATTTTTTTAAACACTAGCATAAAAAAATATATAAATGCATTTCTTCTTTAGCTTCCCATCAGAGAACTATTTTTTTTTTAATTCCTCATTCTCTATAGCTCCTTGTCCTACTGCCTGCTTTTCTCAGTCTTGTTTATATGGGTTACATAGCTTGACCTAGTTTAATCAATACTTTTATACACACAAGTGTCGTAACAGGAAATAATGCTTTACAATATAATTTGTAGACCAGTCACTGCCAATATGTTTCTTCCAATACACTCTGGTTTTCATACAGAGCATAAATCACTGCTAAAATGATAAGGGATCATATTCATTTGTGATTAAAATGAAAAAAATTGCAGGCCTTCAGGTAAAATAGTGCTCAATTACCCAGAAGTAGCTCAGAGGGAAAAAATAGCTCAGGTAAAAAAGGGGAGGAAGGACATCAAAAAAGGAAATTGGGCTGTGTTCAAGTCAGCATACACCAAGAGGCGAGACTTTCTTTCTCCCAAATAGACACACAGTAAGCTACATATCTCCTAAGGAAGAATGGTCACCTGCAAGCATTTCACAGTCAGCTATCTCATATCCTATGCCCATTCTTAAATCTTTAACCTCTAACATCACTTGGATGTATTGCGAACTTGAGCAACATCATACTCTGTGGTGAATGCTTTAACTGTATTTTTTAAATTCAATTCTTGGCAATAACTGTTTGGGATAGATACCATTTGAATCCCTTTCTGCTGACCAGAAACTGAGAGTTGGACAGTTGAAAAAAAGTTCCCTGGTTCAGCTGGAATTTAAAACCAGGCATCTATATGAGCACAGCTCAAGCTCCTTACCATGGCAAGGCACAGGGGACGAATTGGGAAGTCTTGCTTGCTACGTCATTTGTGAAGAATTGAGTATATTTGAATGTTTGTCACAGAGTGGTGACCGACTCAAGATCTGTTGAACATTAAAAATTCCATGCAGAGGAGTTTTCCTAATAGTATTCACTTTGGACTAAAACTGGAGGAGTTACCACTTAGGTACTTAAATCTTTTCTTAAACCAACCTCATCCCAAATGTCAATCCCCCGTTATTAATATCCTCTCCCTGGAACATTCTGTTCTATAAGTGTCCTTGAATTTCCTTGAAACATGTCTTCCATATTTTTGTGAAGGAGCTAGGGAATGTCAGCTTTATACTTTGGCCCTACAAAGTTAATATTCTGTTGATTTTAGATTTGAGTACTCACTGGTGGGGACCAGAAAGAAGAATTACTGTTCATCACCTTAAAAGCTAAAGATTTTTCATGTTGTAGCTAGGCACCTGTGTGAAAATAAGGCCAAAGGGGAGTTTGTAATGGATCACAGTGAAGTCAGAATTAGAGTATTCTTCCAGTATATTCTTGATGAGGTATTCAGTAACAGATTTAAGTGATACTTAAAGTTTCCCCACTGCATGCTGTCAGTAGACTTTAAATAAAATCGACCTGGAGCATAGCTTTGAACTTGGTGAGCCAGGAGAACTTAGTAGAACTTTACTGATGAGCTTGCAAAAGGTAGTTCAACTTCGTGAAGATGTAATCAAAAACATGGCAGCATGATGCTTGATAAAGGCCACCTTTTAAATAATGCAAAAGATGGAACATTATTTTTTTCTTTACCCCTTGGTGGTATGTTCCTATAGATATTACAGCTGTTGATATTTAAAATTTGTTACTCTCCTTGGAAATAAAGTGTATTCAGTGCTAATATAAATTTGCTTTTTGAAAATTTGTACCAAGAAGAATGGGCAGAATGAGTTACTAAGAAAGATAAATTCTTCAAAAAGTCATTTGTTTCATGTCTGTGTGTAAATGTGTGTGTATGTGTATAATATGTGTATATATGTATACATATAGTCACATGTGTATGTATATCTAATATACTATGTATTACACAAAAACATAATATATGCCGTATGTGTGTTTGTTATATAAGCTAAGACTAATTTAGGTTACATGCAGAATACTTGTGTTAACAATAAAAGTACTTCTCTAATATAACTAGGATGACCACATGTCTCACATTGCCAAGTCTGTTCCTGTGTTATTCCTCCCAGCATTCCTTCCCATTCTCAATCGCGTGGTTTGGGTGATTAGTCAATCAACCCCTACACATAGCCAGAATGGCTCAGCCTCTTGTCAAAACCTAGGCTCCTCCTGGCTGCCACTCTGCTGTCCTCTGTGTTTTCATCCTCAGGCTTATCTCTTTAAAGTCACAAGATGACTGTTGCAGCTTCAGGCATCACATTTTCACACATTCAGGACAGATGGTACGAAATGCTGCCTCAGCACCTGATTTTATTAGGAAGCAAAATCGTCCCCTGAAGCACTGCCCTCCCAGCTTCTGAAATCCTATTGGCCAGCACAGTGTCCCATGTCCATCCCTTAACCAAGCACAGATAAAGAGAAATGGGATTACCCTGGTTAGACCAACATGATTATATAATTTGATAGAAGAAAAAAAAATGCTACTGAAGAACCAGCAAAAGGGTCTGCCACAAATATATTCTAGGTTTTCTGAGGAATAACAATTAGTCTTCTGCCTGGTCATGAGAACGGCTTAGTCTGCTGAAAAGAGAGCTGAAAAGATTTGTTTTTAGTTTTTTCCCAGCAGTATCTTTTCAGAGAAGCTAATTTATGTCATCATCTCCCTACCGAGAAGGAGTTGTGGAATATGAGAATAACAGTCACAGATGCTCTAGACCCAGATTCAAAGCACAGCCCACTAAACAAATAATTCTAAGCTAGTCACTCATTCTCCTTGAAAGTTATTTTTTTTAATCTATAAAAGTAAAATGATGATAACTGTACTTAAGATTAATTTAAATGATTACTGGCAATGACTGTGAAACATTTCACAGAGTGCTCTATTTAGAATGTATTACTATTATTATTATTAATCCAAGGATTTGGGACTTAACCTGAGGCCTAACAGTAAATAGAAATAATCTGCTAACTAGAAATAATCCACCCCCTCACGGACCTAGGAAGGACAGGGTTTGTTTGTACATTTCTGGGCACTGAATTTTCAACCAAGAGACCTGCCTGTCTTGTTAGATAGAGGCTGAGAAATTACAGTCTTACTACAGTATTTCCCACACGCTCTTCTGTGAGGTCAAATACTATTCATATTCTGAAGGTTTTCTTTTGTTGTTGTATGTATGAATTTATTTGTTTATTTATTTATTATTTTTTTGGCTTTTCATGTTTGGTTATCTTGTATCTACTTCACTCAAAGCCACAAAGATATGTAGCATGCACCGACTTTCACCTATCTTCGTTGCAGTGCAAAACTTCTTCAATCTTGAGCACTTCCAATTTCTGCAAGAGGTCCAAAATAGTGAAAGCCACCTTTTTCTTGACCTCTCTTTCAAAAGCAAAGCAACTTATGTGCTATTTTGACTAGGCTTGGTCTTCTTTGTACCCTTACTCTAGCACCATCTCTCTCAGCCTCCTGGAACCTCCACTGAGCTCTTATACATGACAGAGACCCTTGTAGGGAAGCCATGAGAAGGCAGACAGAGAAAGAGGGTGACTTCTCAAGTCAGGGTAGCAAGTTGCCCTGAGGAAAATAAAGTGCATTTTCATCTCACGGAAGTTACCTTTTTCAAGAGGGAAAAGCAGTGAAGAAATCTTATGTCACTTAGTAGATCAAAGACACTTGTTAGAGAATATAGGGGAGATCTGTGAATCAAGACAGATTCCTAAAAGCTTTAGTTTTCTCAAAGTTTCTAGAACTCCTACATCAGGCCAGAAATAGCCTTTTTCCTCATCTTCATAATAAATTTCTGGCTTTGATTGGCAGAAGTCATTTTTGGTTGTTCTTAATCCTCAATTATAACTCAAGAGCAAACTTAATTTAGGGTGATACTTCAAACCTTAGCTCTGGTTAAAAAAGAAAAAAGACTTTAGGTCCTACCTTTATTTATTTTACAGGTTTGGAACTTCAATAGCAAATAATTCCTACTATGGAATCAAGGCTTTTCCATGTAACCTTCATGATCATCCAATGTCTGTTTTAAGAATGTGAACAGTTATTCATCGCTTCTTGAAAGAAAAGTGAGAACAGTGCAGATCTCAAGTAATTGTTAAACACTTGTAGGAAGATTAACATGCTATAAAATTCAGATTGCCAACGTAGTGATACGGCATATAAAATATCACTCATGTGCAGTAACCCCCCTTTATCTGCGGTTTCACTTTCCACGGTTTCAGTTACCAGTGGTCACCCTCGGTCTGAAGCAGAAGATCCTCTCTCTGATGTAACATCAGGAGGTCAGGGGTCACCTCAGGCTACCTCACAATGCCTACTCACTCGCCTCACTTCATCTCCTCACATAGGCATTTTATCATCTCACATCATCACAAAAAAAGAGTGAGTATAGTATATTAAGATAATTTGAGAGAGAGACCATTTTCAGATAATTTTTCTTTCAGTATATTGTTATAATTGTTCTTTTTTATTATTAGTTATTATGACTAATGTCTTACTGTGCCTTTATAAATTAAACTTTTCATAGGTGTGTATAGTACATATAGGAAAAAATATATATATATACAGCGTTCAGTGCTATCCCCAGTTTCAGTCATGCACTGGGGGTCTTGGAATGAATCCCCTGCAGAAAAAGGGGGGACTACTATAACAGAATGTTAAATTTTAAATAGTTGGTGTAGCAAGTATTTGGTTTGTATATGTAGAATCTTTATTAATTGTTGCTTTTAAGAGTTGAAATTTGAAGTTCTAAAAGACATGATCTCTCTATTTGCCATATGAACCAAACTTAACAAATTTAAAAATAGTTCTGTCCACAGAATATCAACATATATTTACTAATAACCTTATCTTTCTTTGTGGTATTCCTGACATCAAGCACTTTATAACTCAATAAATTGATCAGTTGAAGAAATCAACTAAGTACCTTAATGGAGTAGTCATGATGGTGAGCTGATATACACACCTCCTAGAAAATGTAGAAGGGTACAAAGGAAGATAGAAGTAAATTCAGAGGACCAGACTCCATCTTTCCCTATCTATGGGATCCATTGCAATATTTGTGGCTCAGGTAAACCCACCTGTTCACTATTTCTATGCCATCCCTGATCAGATTGCCTTCACTTTAAGTTCATGATCAAAAGTCACTCAATACTACATGGGAATTCTACTATGATTTCCTGGGAAGCTCATTTTTCCACTTTGACATGTTATTTCAAAACTTAATCTATCTTCTCAAATCTCCATAACCCGCTCTTTGCACCATGAGTTGGATCACAAAACAGCATCACTCAGCCCTAGAATCAATCCTCCTTGCATATGTATCCAATTCTTTCCTGTTACAGTGCAGGATGTAGTGCCTGGCTTTTACTTCTAATGTCTTCCTATAATCTTCTTAAAGGCTGAGCCGAGTGTCTCTGCCTTTCCCCTCTCATTTCTGAGAAAGTCAGTCAATCTCTCCTCTCCTTAATAATTCCACCAAAATCAGCAAACCTTATTATTTCCCATGTGGAAAGTAGTGTTTCTGGATCATACATGAGGTTACCGTGTCCTCTTTGGGCTGCAGACTGTATGGGCATCTGCACACATGCCATCCCCTCCTAAACATCTCAGAAACCTCTTCATTAATATTACAAACAGACCTCTCCCCGCCCATCCCCCAACTAATATCACTCCATTCATCCTGGCTTTACCGTTTCTGCCATAAACAACACTATTCAAGCATTTATTTAAACAAAAGTCTGGGAATCAGTCTTAATTTCTCCCTTTCCCATAATTTCCTGCCTTTTAATCCAACTACTTTGATTCCCACTGCCAATATACCTCGTGTTTTTCCATTTCTCTCCATCTCTACTGATGATACCTTAATTCAAATTACCCTTTTACATGGGTGACTAAAATAATCTTCTAACTTATTTGTCCCTTTCTTGGTTGCCCTCCATCCCTCATGCATTCAGTAGGTATTATTGACAGAGAGCAATATGGGGGTTTGGATGATCAGTGGAGAAAACAAGTACGAAGTTGCTATCCTCATGGATAGGATACAAACAATAACAAAAGAATTAATAAAGAATCGTATTAGAAGGAAATAAATCCTATAGAAAATTAAAAAAAAAATTAGAGAAGAACGATGAGAAGTCACTTTCTAGATGGAGAATATGTGGGGATGTTGCAATTATAAATATGGTGGTCAGGGCAGGTGTGGTTGGAAAAGTGGAATGTGAGAAAAACTTGAAGAGGCAAAGAAATAATGAACAGAAAGGAGGCCCTGAAGGCTGAAGCAGAATGAGCGAGGGCAGAAGGGGTGGGAGGTGAGGCCAGAGAACGGTCAAGGGTGGAGAGCAATGCTAGCAGGGCTGGAACACCATTACAGTCTTTGGCTTTTCCTCTGGTTAAGATGGAAAACAGTGAAAAGTTCTGAATATAAGTGGGCTGTTCTCTTATGTAATCTAAAATGTTCATTTTGGCTATTATTTTGGGACTCTATCATAAGAGGGAAAAATACTGAGGCCCAAGGAAGCAGAGGAACGTGCAGCAATCCAGTCAGCAACATGGGAGTAATTGAACCAAAAATGATATTGGCTAAGACAAAAATGAGAGCAACAGGAATGGAAAAAACCCACTGGACTCAAATGGTATTTGGAAGGCGGAACCAACAGGATTTCCTGCCAATTAAGATATGGGTTAGAAGAGAAAAAGATGAATTAATTATGACTACAAAAATTTTGGCCTTAGCAATAAGAAAGGCATAGTTGTGTCCAGGAGAGACCAGGAAGACTGATTATGGAACAGCTTTAGGAGGACCATTAAGAGCTCAGTTCCATTTTTGACACAGTAGGAACTATGAACTATGTCACTTCCTATGTAAAGTTCATTACATTGAAATAAATTTCTAACCCTTTCATGGCCCAGATGCCCCTGAGTTCTCTCTGCCTTCTGTTCTGATCTTATGTTCACACTGTTTAGCAAGAGGAAACGTTATTAATCACACAACAGTATAAATAAATATATATGTGTACACCATTTAGAGATTTAAGTTTTTATAACAGGAAATATACAGTGATCTGAGAATAAAATGGGAGACTTTGCTCTACCTTTGGGTTAGTCAGAAGAATTTCTAGAGGAAATGACATCAGATATAAGGTGTAACTGGTACATAGCCATTATGTAGATAAAGAAGATGAAGCTCATCCCTGGTAGAACAAATAGCCTGTGAAAACATCTTGAGGTGGTAAGGGGGGTGTGCAGGGAAAGAAATGATAGTGGCTTTATCTAACTTCAGTGCAGTCAGCAGGAATAATGATGACAGGATAAGCTCTGGTCACACAAGGCTGTGTGGGCTCCTGAAGGCTTTATGGGTTTATTCAGAGCTAAAGGAAGACATTGAAGAGATGTTAGCAGAACTGTGACCTGATCAGATTACACTTTGGAAAGAATTTTCATTTAGTACCTCATTTAATCCTGCTGACAACAGTGTGTGTGTGTGCATGTAGGTGGGAGGGTGCTGTTATTCCATTGAGAGCAAAAAATACTGAGGCCCAGGGAAGCAGAGAAACGTGCAGCAATCCAGTCAGCAAGCTGCAGATCCAAGATTGAAATCCAGGAAAGCTGGTTCTAGGTTCTGTCTTACTGAGTATGTTGAGTATGAAGGACCTGTAGACATTCAACTAAGGAGGTCCTGATGATTCTTAGATAATTAGGACTAAAGTTTAGGAAGAGGTCACAGATTTACATTAGGAATCATCGATATCTAGATGGTGATTGAAATCATTTTAGCATGTGATAATATCTAGATTGAGGTTATAAAGGGATAGGAGAGAGTTCTAGAACAGAGCCATGAGAGATGTCACAATTCAGTGGTGAGGAAGGCTTAAATAGGCCAGAAAAGTTGCTGGAGAAGATTGGTAAAAGTTAGTGAGGAAAATTGGTGAGGCTGGTGTCAGAGTCTAAAGGAAGAGATCATTGTATGCTTTCACAAACTTGAGGGCTTCTGACAGGTAAAATAAAATAAGATAAAAAAAACTGCCCATTGAATTTGATGACATGGAGCTTAGTAGCGATTTTAGTAAGAGTCTTTTGATAGAATGGAGTGGGGTTGAAGCTAGATTAAATTGTTTCTTCATCATTCTAAAAATTCTGTGATTTTGGATATTAAGGTTGGCCCTCACCTGAAGGAGGTAATAGATTTGAGCAAGGTATGATATCCAGGGTGATGATTTAAACTCATGTGGCCAAAGATGATATAAATTTGGCTAATTGTGGAGAAGAAAATACTGTAATATTTCCAAATCAGCAAAAATAAAATCATGCTCACTCTTCTATCAGAATTACTCATCATATACTGCCTGCCCTTACCTAGAACATGAACATGGGAAGAGGCTACTAGACAGAATGACAAAAGATGAGGGTGGGTCTCAGACCTATGCAGAAGGAAGATTCTGCCAGCATTATTATCTCATTCATATTATTATCATTATTATATAGTCAACTCTAAAGAAGACCATACCTGACAACTGACTAATACACATTTATCAAGAAAGTAACTAGAACACTCTATGACCTAATAAAGTGGGATGTCCTTCAAAGTAGGTCTACTCTTGAAAATGCACATTTAACCTAAACATTTTTTTTTTTTGCTTTTTTTCTTGAAGCAGCTGCAGGTTATTTTAGTCAAGTCTGAAGTATTCCTTAACAGTCCACGGAAGAAAATAATATGAAAAGTTGTATTTTAATTGCTTGTGATTTTCTGCCTATTGAGGGAAAAACACCCTAAATAATAACACTTTTCAAAATTACCCTAGGACAGTTATCTGGTCAAATAAAATCACTTTATGTTTATATAGGCTCCTTTTTAAAAATATTTGATACAAGAGAAGATAAGAATAAAGATCACATGCACAAATATGACTTTCAGCCAAGTAGTTTGTTACAAATGACATGTCGTGATTTAAAAAATATTGTACTTTCTATATTTTGTGTAGGACCACGTTCACTAGTAATGGTTGTCTTCACAGGGATGTGAGATAGTCGTTGATAATGTTTTTATTTTTGTCTGTTTTTTATTATTATTACTTTCTTTCTTGTTTTCTGTTTCGTGTATGAAGCTCATTCATTTCTAAACTCATCTAACAAGTGAAATTTGAAGTGATAGATGATTTCAGGAGAAACGAGGGCACATATCACCATTCTTAAGTGTTAAATTTTAAAGATTTCACAAACCTTGGGATTACTATATTTTATCTCCTAGTAACAAAAAAATGAACTGTTTTAATTGTCTGACAACAAATTTGTCTTCAGAACTCTTGAACCTTTTTTTTCCCCCTTTTAATTTGGAAGGTAGTTTCCCATGAGTGGTCTATTATCCTTGGGGAAGAACATGAGCCTCTAAGTCTGGTCTGTCACCCACAGGAATCATCCCCAGTGATCCTGTTCAGTATCAGTGATCACAGTTGGGGACTTTTAAATAACAGGACAATGAGCACACATTCCTTTTCATCTTTGCCTCCCATACTTTTCTTGGCAAAGGCCTTGTCAAAAATGCTTGATTTTTTCTTCCCCAATTAGACTTGTTCAAAGGAGAGAAAATGCAACTTGGAACCCCAGTCTCACAGCAAATGCTTCCAGGAGTACAGCTGCTCTAGCTTTTGAAGTCCCCTCTGCCCACCTCTTGATGATGCAATGCTCTTAACAGCAGCATTAGCTATTTCAGCTCCATTTTCTGACGGGATTGGTGGAGCACGAGGGAAAACCTTTCATGTAGGACTTTGCTACTCTGCTGCGATGCTCGAAAGATAAAAATAATTTTGATTTATCTTGTGCAAGTACATACATATAGCTGAATCTCTGTTTAGTAAGCATTAATGGCTGCTGCTGGGTTTTTCTTTATTTCACATTAACGAGTGGAGATTAGAACTCTATACAATTTAATTAAAAAAAACTAATTTACAAGACAGTTATTCCGGGTTGCATCTATTCAATGCAATGCAGATATAAAACACAGATTAAGCCTCAAATATCTTCTAGGCCGAGTGGCTACTGAAAGGGATGAAAATGTATCAAAATAATTTCTTGCCATAGCTAGAGAGGAAAAAAGTAAAATATATTATATATTTATCTTAACAATTAAAAGAAAAAATGTACAATAAAATCAACACTTTAGTGGGATTTTAATCCTTGTAACTTTAGCTGCATAAATGCATTCAAGCTATACATGACATCATTTTTCTCCAACACTGATGACCCCATGGCTCTGGCTGAATACCCTCTGCAGAAGAGTTCTAGGCAAGCTCCACCTCTTGGTGAAAGAGAAGTGGGTGAGCTGGCTGATAATAGATTTGATGTGCATCCATGGACCTGAATGCTGACTTGTTCCATAAAGCTATTATACCCCTTAACCCCTCTACAAGCATTTTCCAACTTTCACACTTGACTATACCTTTGATTTTTTTTATCCATAGGAAATTTGAATGTCTGTGCTTGTAGTGAAGTGAGGTGTTTTGTATAGTCAAGGTAATTGGGTGCATCTTTTATCAGACCTCTGTTTCTGCAGATTGTTTCTGGTGAAAATAAGATTTTTAAGTATGCTTTCTAATCACATTTTGCATTAGTTTTTTGAGAGTTAAGTAATTTGTCCATTTTGAGAGTTGTGTTACTATTTAAATAGTAGTGCCTGGAGCTTGAGAGCAAGGTGCTATAGCAGCAGAAACTGAGAAAAAGAAATGAGTTGCAACTGAGGCAGGGTGACCTGGTCTTCTGCTAATGTCCTGCTTGTAGTATTATTTGACAGTGTGTACCATAGACAACTTCCTGTGGGCTATCCTAGGCAAGATTCCCCCTGGGGTGCATAGGGTTTCTTTGAAGGTTGAGAAAACTCAGTGTTAATCTATTGGAATTGATGCATAGACATAGTTAGGCCTACGAGGAAAATAATACTTCCTATTTCTGAAAATTAGGAATGTGATGCTGTATTCCGAGGCACCAAGAGGCTCAGAGCTCTCCTGGTGGTCAGTGAACTAGACCTTCCATCATACAACACCTGGAATTGTCATGGTACTGTCAGTGGAATATTTGTAAGCTAGCTCTATCTTCTGATGGTCTTGTCCAACCCTAGGAAGAATTTTAAAGAACACAGTTCTCCTACACCATCATGACTGCCTTACCCCCTACTTGTATGCCAGATCAGTGTGACAGCACAAAAGGTATGCTGTGTAAAGTGGGACAACATCTTGGGAGCCTCACTGTTAGTAGGATGGCATGATAAAGAGCCAAGGAAGAGGAGTCCTGGGGAACCTGTATTTACCAAGCCTCTAGGGATCTCTCAGAACTGGCTGGGAAACATTGGAGGAGTTGAGAGAAAAATCAAACGTGAAGACTTCCAAGTAAAAATTGCAGAGCAAAACCAATTCCCTGAATCTCTCTGCCTGAATACCAGAAAAATAATAAAACAAATAAGGAAAATATTTGCCAGCAAGAACTAATTAAAGAAAAGGTTATGCCTCCTGTCATAAACTTTTAAAAGATAGGGCCAAGAGGAATAAAAAACAAATCATAGTACTGCCCTTAATTACATCCTCCTTCCCAAGAAGTGGCACTGGAGATAAACGAGGGAACAAAATTCTGAAAAATCTTATTAACATCCCACAATTCGGGGACAGCCGCACTGGGGATGAGCACTTATTCCTAGGCAAAAGCAAGGGATATACTTAGCCATGATTGAGGGCCTACCTCCTCTGCTGAGGTGCGGGTGGGGGTTGATGGGATTTGCTGTTTCCGGATGTGTGGTGAATTAGGGCATTAATCTGAATTCTGCAGGTATTCCTTCGTTAAATAGGTAACGGCCACACAGGTTGGAGTGAACCCTGATAGAAGACATTAAACCATCTCTTAGATATGGGAGTCAGCCAAACATTGGCCTGCCTTCTGATTTTGTGACTAAAGTTTTGTTGGAACACAGCTATGCCCACTTGTTTATGTATTGTCTAGGGCTGTTTTCATGCTGTAAGAGCAGAGTTGAAGAGCTGCAACAGAGACCACAGACTCACAAAACTTAAAATATTTACTATCTACTAAACTTTGCAGAGAAAATCTTGCCTTAGACAAAAGTGGGGAGTTGAAGTTTTCTAACAAAGAAAATAATTTTGATAATTGGATAGTAACAAGGAAATTTTACCAACTGAATTACAGAATACACAGAAAGGTGAAATAGGAACAGCTAGATTAAGCATGAATAAAATGGGGAAAAATGACGTGTTGCCTATGTAAACAAGGTGTGCATGCACGTGCACACACACACAAAGAAGGAAAGAACTATAAAACCCATTTTAAAATAAAACACATCTGGAGGAAAAATAGAAATAGTGCTTCATACAACAAAAATTACTAATGAAAGTATGAATTAAGTAAACATTTCAGAGACAAGATGATAAACTAACCTGAAGTGACGGACCTGAAAATTAAGGAAGTGATTGGAAATTATAAAACAAAGCACATGAAAGCAGCCCTCATCTTTATAGTACTACTAAATAAATTACAAAGAGCCAGAGGCAAAATGGATATGGCTAAAAATCAAACTGTTGGCATGGACCAAAGGCTTGAGATAGTCATGATAAATGCAGACAAAAAAGGGAAGGGATTTTTAAAATGAAAGCTAATAGATACAGAAAACATACAAAGATATTCTGATGCCATGTATATTTACTATTGCTATAGTAGAGAACAAAATGCATAGTACAGAAATCTTGATGTAAAGGAAGAAATAACATTGCCAACTGAATGAGTATACTATATTCCAGGAAAATTGAAACAGAATAACAGGTGTATTTAAGTTATCGAAGTTCCATAATAAAGAAGAATAAAAAAGTTATTTAAAATGAGGTAACTAACACTGAGCTAGTCTTAACATTTTTCCATGACCACTTTCAATGCCAGAAGATGATGGAACAACAACTAACCTCAATAATATGATCCCTAACCAAACTGTCCTTCAGCTACAAGGGTGGCAGAAAAACAGCCTAGTTAATGAAAGAATTGATAGCCTAAAACATCTGCAAGACCTCCTAGGACTTCCCTGCTCCCAATACATAACTCCTACAAAACTTAATGACCTTTAATCATTGAAAGGAAGAATGAAAAAGCCCTAGAGATGAGATGAATGTGGCACTAAATGCCAGAGGAGAGCAGGGCAGTGTCCACAGTGCACTGAAAAAAAGAATATTTGGATGATAACATTTCATACATTGGTTTTGTGCTAGCACATAGGAACCACATATTCTCAAACATGCAAGGACTTAGGAACAACCCTGGCCAGGAAATGAAGTAAAAATAAATACTTAAAGAATCAAGGAAAGAAAAAATTGATAGTAACAATAGCATCTGACCAGTCAACAACAAAGGAAGGTATTAAAAAAAAATTAACAAACCCAGGAATAGGTGAGTCATAATAAAATAATTAGTGATAGTGTTTGTGGCAGTTATTCAAGGAAATAGAACAGAGTTGTAGAACATAATATAAAAACATCACCAATCTTGAGAAGGTAAAACACAGATGTTGAAGCAAAGGGATTAGATGTGGAAGAAGGTATGCTAACTTTCTAATTTTTCATCCTTTTGGGTCCACAGGTATTGACTGAAATTGAAATATTTTTCAGAAAAATAAAATGACTCCAGTGTATTTAATTTTAATCGTTATCTGCTTCTATAATCATTGTACCTATTTTCAGGAATTAATAGTTCTTGAGGTGCTAGACCATTCATCTCAAGTTGAACAAGTTGAACTATTCTATCAGTTTCATCACAATTTATATTTACTGCACAAAATTCAATATGATTAAATGCTCTCAAATTTCAAAATTGCACAAATGCCCTTATTACATTATTTATATCCATCCATTCACACACACCCATTTAGCATCTCTTTCTTCCTCTTTCTCTCCCTTTTGTTTTCCCTCACACTCTGCTGATTTATATTCGTATCTCTATTTAGATTATACATTTGAATTAAAATCTGTGGAGTAGCATTTCCCTAATGTCAACAATGGCTGTTTCTATATAGGCAGACTTTTAAAATTTTTGTTTTCTTTTTCTTTTTTTTTGTTTTATGCTTATTTATTGCTTCTGTTAGAATAATGAACAAGTAAAATCATTATTCAAACAACTAACTCATTATTCATACACTCTAAGAACACTTGGATTATACATGTGAAAATATAATAATCCTGAAGGATCCATCATAAACTTATGAACAGAATTCTGAACTGGAGGAAATGTAGTAGGCTTATTTGGCTTATGTAAAATTGTAAAGCTGCCAAAGCCCACTTCTCCTGTAGGCATTCTTCATGTTATGACTCTGAACCTGGGAATGGTATAGATTTTTTGAAAGTCTATTAGTGTAGGAGTCGCACCTGGGGTGCTACACTTTGTGGTTTCACACACAGTCCCCAGGAAAATGAATCTCTGTCAATCTGTCCTATGCTCATTTACTGAGATATTTCTTCCAAGGCATTACTGTCTAACCTATTTTCCTATTATTTTACATTGTCTAGAAACATCCAGGTTATAATCCCTTCCAGAGCACTGAATAACACTACACAGCCAATGAAGAAAATATTTCTAGACATGAATACACCTTAGGGCTCCTCAAATCCCACATCACTTTTGTCAACAATAAGAGAAGGAGTTGGACTAGTAGTTGAGTATCCAGTATTAAAGTTTTCCCATTCTTTTATGAGCCCTAAAGAATCCTTGAATTACATGTTATTTATTTTGAAAATCAAACGACTGAAGGTCAGACTGCAAGCAGCTTAGAAAATATCCAATGATTAAAAATAGTGGAAAACACTGGGGATTATTAATAAAATCCATTGTTTTGATCTTTGAAAAAATATGATTGACTTTTGTAATTAATCACAGCCCTGGAAGTTGGATTCGTATCTATTCTGTCTTGAATAGTGCCACATTTCCTACTGATAATCCAAACAGATAATCATAAATACCAGCAAAGATAATGTGATCCTGAACAGGCCGAAGGCTAGGACAGTGCGTAGAACATGGTTTGGGCCACAGCTGTGTTTAGCTTTCAAAAACATCATGTGTTTCTGGTTAGACCATCTCCTTACTCATTTGCCTTCTTCCAGACTCCTCTTTGGCTGAAAACAGGAGCCAATTACAGGGCCGAGGGGGTGTTCTTTCACTTCCTTCACCTTTAGCCAGTCTTTCTTGCATACTATCAGCAAAGTTGGACAATGTGATGACAAGCTCAAGGCTATTCTTGTTTTTAATTGAACCACAAGCAGAGGCTTAACACCACCACCCTACAGTGGTTATATTTATGTAGACGTAAAATATTAAAATGAAATCTGGGGAACAAGACACACTCATCAGAACTTTGAAAGTAGTTGCCAAGTAGGCTTTAAACCAGTTCAGAATAAGGATTACACATCTAGTAGTAAACACTGGTTGTAGACCATTCTGCACCATGGCTGTGAATCTCCAGGCTCATGTAGCGTGGGCCGTATAGAACCATGACTGAGACTGAGAAAGCATGCTCAGGCTGCAGCAGAAAATCCTAATCCTTTGTTCCTCTCCCACAGCCTGTCCCCTCATGCCCACCCACAAGTCTCCCAAAGGTGCAAGTGTGTAAAATGTATTCATTTGCCAGAGGCTGTTTATTCTGTTTAACAGATACCTATTGCCCCCTCATCCTTTCTTTTTAGATTGTCTGGACAGGCAGAAAGCAAATTAGTGCAAAATGCTTTCAGTCAACTGTCTGGTGGAATCATGGTGATGAACTTCCACTCTTGGGCTTTTGAACTCTCTGGGTGCATGCACTGACAGCATTGTCTCCATCAATTACAGCCCCCTCCATGTGTTCTCTGAAGTTCCCGTGGAGCTCCAAAGCCAGTCCTCTAACTTTGGAAGATTTTGCTCTAGTAAAGACATTTTGAGCTCACTGTGTAAGAAGAACCAAAAGGAATCGACACTGGAAGTTCTGCAAAGTTGCAAATATTTTCCTTAATGGAGCATTTCCAGGCTTTGCTGGTTCTAATAAAGATAAGGAAGTTTTAATATATATGCCACATGCAGGTGGCTGGGATGAGTCCTTAGCAATGGAACTCCTTAATGACTTTGGTTTAAAACAAGTCATTGGAACCGATGCCCTTCCACCAAATGTGTATAGGCAAGCCCTTCTGGATATTTAAGGAGAGTCTTTAGCATGCAACAAGAAAAAATGGTTGCTGTTACACACTGATGATTTTTGCAACACACTGATGATTTTTGCAGTTCCAGACCAGCTGAGAAATAAGTTTAATTGGAACTAGAACAATAATCTTCCAGGTCAGTTTTTGAATTCTCAATATTTTAAAACCATCCTCAGATTTTTTTAGAAAAACTTTCTCTCTTTCTCTTCTTTTTTTTCCTCTTTTTCTTTCTGGGCTTGTTATAGGCAGATTTTTTTTTTCCTCTACTATCCTGTGGGACCTATGCTAAGTTTTCAGTTATTGCCACTACAGTTATCATAATCAGCCACCAATTTATTAAAACCTATGAACATAATCCTCTTCATAATTCAAAATGTGGAAAATACAGTAGTTAAGTTCTTGGCTGCAATAATAATTAAGGATATATGAAAGGAATGTATCCTTTTTCTGCTCCAAATAGTACCAATTAGATGACCTGTTTGGTCGGATTTCCAACATAATTTCTATGATGTCCCAAGCTCCATCAACAAAGTGGGCTTTTAAAAGGAGCCACTTGCTGTTACAAGACCTTGACTCCTGGTAAATTGGTACAGGGTGAGACTCCTACACACTTAATCTGAGCCAATCAGATCCTAGCAGTGCTGAGGATCTGAATATCAGCCACATGCCCCTAGCAGACACAACATCCATGAAGTCCTATTCCTGAAGATCCTGGATTTGCTCTAGTTCTTCATTTTACTGAAGTTGCATAGTTCAGCTTTTCGTCTGATTCTGGACAGCACTTTTTTTTATTAAGGTATTATTGATATACACTCTTATGAAGGTTTCACATGAAAAAACAATATGGTTACTACATTTACCCACATTATCAAGTCCCCACTCATACCCCAGTGCAGTCACTGTCCATCAGTGTAGTAAGATGTCACAGATTCACTGTTTGCCTTCTTTGTGCTACACTGTTTTCCCTGTGATTCCCCACATCATGTGTACTAAACATAATACCCCACAATCCCCTTCTCCCACCCTCCCCACCTGCCCTCCCACACCCCTCCCCTTTGGTAACCACTAGTTCCTTCTTGGAGTCTCTGAGTCTGCTGCTATTTTGTTCCTTCAGTTTTGCTTCGTTGTTATACTCCACAAATGAGGGAAATCATTTGGCACTTGTCTTTCTCTGCCTGGCTTATTTCACTGAGCATAATATCCTCCAGCTCCATCCATGTTGTTGCAAATGGTAGGATTTGTTTCTTTCTTATGGCTGAATAGTATTCCATTGTGTATATGTACCACCTCTTCTTTATCCATTCATCTACTGATGGACACTTAGGTTGCTTCCATATCTTGGCTATTGTAAAAAGTGCTGCAATAAACATAGGGGTCACAGCACTTTTTTTTACAAATCTCTTGATAACAAACCATCAAAGTGACTTGCAACCAAAATAATCTAATTTATAGAGAAGATTCAGATAGCTAAATATGAGCAAACTTCAAATGAGGGCTTGGGTGTAAATCTACAATCATCTACTCTCAGCAGAAACTTTAAGGTTTGATAGTCATTTTGGCATCCAAGATTATCCTCTGCTGATTTTAAGAATGGCTGATGATAGTAAAAGGGTAATTTCCTTTCTTTGTCATCCTTTTCTATTTCTTTTTATTATTTCAACAGAATTTAAAAACATATGAAATGAAATGGGAATATGGACAGTCTTGATTCCTAATTGTGATTCATTTAAATGATAAGAAAACACAAATAAATGAGGAAAAATATTCATTCAGATACCTGCTGAAAACTCCAAATGAAATAGTGGAAAAACCAAAATGTGTTTCAGAGTATTCCTTTTCAGTTCCTCAGTTTTTAATTGGTTGCTCCATTTTATAACATTAACTGCTTACAAAAGTGCTCTATAGCCTTTTCAAAAACTTCAGCCTGCCATTAATTTCTATTGAAATGTTTTGCTGCCCATTCGAAGTCACAAACTCTAAAGAATGCTATCCCATATGATTTCTAAACTTGAGCTGATTCATGGCTCTTTGTCTACTTGCCACCTGAATGCTTGTTATATATTTAGTTGCTGGAATCAAATCTTGAACACAAAAGATGCAGTATTATGAGTCAGGTTATATTCCTGGACTCCCAACTTATATTATAAAAATAAATAAAATGCTCACACATTAAGTCTTAGTAAGTATGTACCAATTCACTTTACATAATAACTGTGCCCTGGAAGTTCTCTTGGGAGGACATTTTCAGCAAGAGCTGATCTTACTGAAGTTGAGCACGGGAGAAGTGCGTGGAAGCTGACTTGAGGGTGCAGTTCTTTTCCAGGAAGATTTCCCTATAGCAAGTAGTATTTCTTGCTTCAGTAAGTTCTAGTGGCATTCAAAGAAGGGTCACCTGTTGCCTGTATAATTAGAATACAAAATTCTACGTTGAATTTTTATTCTTTTAATGATCTCTTGCTCCATTTGCCCAATAAGCTCATCGTTGTCTATAAATACCATCACTTATTCTGAATATCATCCGAAACAAATAACTCTAGCTCAAAAGTAGCTGGAGACAAAAAGGATATAGATGGACATGTATTAAGAGGATGTATTTTCCCTGTCTACAAACAAATAAAATGCCACATTTATTTTTTCCAAAATGCGGGAAAAGCAGATTTTAGTAAAAGGGAATACCAGTTTTCTTTATTTTTCTTTTCAGTCAATAGAATACTTTCAAATATTTTATCTATTAGCATTAGGACAAATCTGTATAATTAAATAGAACAATAATTTAAAACCAAAGATAGTAGAGCAAGGAAGCTAACGGCTTTGAGGACATGTTACATGCTAAGTCATCTTCATACATTATTTTACCTAACATTTTCCAATTTTATGTAATCTTTACAATATTCTGGTATGTTAAGTATTATAATACCCATTTACAAAAGCTCAGAAACATGAAATAAATTGCCTAAATGCAAATATCTGGTAGACTGAAAAACCAGAACTTGAACTCTGGTCCGATTCTAAAGCCCTTGGCAACTTCCAATATGACATGTGCTCAATATTAAAGTCACATAATAAGGGAAAAAAGTGAGATAATTAAATGTATTTTCTTGTGTACAGACCATCCTAACCTTCTAATTTCTTGGATGTATACTGAGCATTGGTACTTAGTTTTCTCATTGGTGAAGTCCCTTTTGCCCTATGGAATAAAATGCATTATTCATAACACAAAGTTGTTAATATACAAAACAGCCTGACTTCATTATTCTAATTAGCCAATAAGTATGTTTTTGTTAAAGCACTGACCTTAATCTGAAATGAGAAAATTGAGAGTAACAAGTGATTAAGTAAAGGATAAAGTATTCTCCTATATTTTGTTACAAAAGATATGATATATCATGACTATATACAAACATTAACAACCAGTGTATGTTTACAAAGTGAACACATTGGCACTCATCACATCCTAAATACAGTTTGTCACAAAACCTGACATTTTCATATAATAAAGGTGATATAAAAGATGAGTGACCCCCAGAGATGCGAAGGTCATAATTCATGGAGCTTGTGGATATGTTACCTTATATGGTAAAAGGGACTTTGCAGGTATGACTAAGATAAGGACCTTGAGATGGGAAAATAATCCTGGATGGCCTGGATGGGCCCAATGTAATCACAAAGGTCCTGAAAAGAGTCAGAAAACGTGTGATAAGGAAAGCAGAGTCAGAGAAAGATTTGAAAAAGCCGCTGGCTTTGGAGATGAGGGAGTGGCCGCAATCCAAGGAACTTAAGTGGCCTCCAGAAGCTTCAAAAGGCAAGGGAATGAATTCTCACTCAGTGCCTCTGGAAGGAACAGTCTTGCCAACACCTGATTTTTGACCTAGTGAAACCCATTTTGGATTTCTGATCTCTGGAATTGTAACATAAGAAATGTGTGTTGTTAAGATGCTATGTTTATGGTCATTTGTTACAATAGCAACAGGAAGCTAATATAACAGGTCAATTGGAAAGGCCCATTTTTTTTTTATAATTGTTCCAGTTAAAGTGCAAGATTCTCAGTGTGAGTAGAGGCACCAAAACTACAATATACTATTAAATTAGTTTACAGGGCTTTTAGGGAAATTCATTCTGTGAACATCTATTTCAGTAACATATTCAGGAATAATATTCCTTTCACAGATGTATGAAATTCAGAATAAAAAAGAGGAACACGAACAAGCTTTTCTGTTAATCTTGTTGGTTTGGTATCTCAAGTTTCTGCTGAATGAAGTCAAAACTCCTTCTGTTCAAGATCATACCTATTCCATCATTTAAAACCCCATGTTTTCTCATTTGGAGAATCTCATACTCCTAGTCTGTGCCTTCCAATTCCCGTGTTGTTTTTGTTCTTTACAATCTCTGTCAACATTTCTAATGTGAGTGTTTCTAGCACAATGCCTAGAACATGGCAGGGATGCAACAAATACTTCTTGAAAGCATGCAGATTAAACAGGAAGTTGTCATTTTTCTCCCATTGAATAAAGCATGATAATGGCTTAAAAGATAAGAGGCAATGAGGGTGAGAACAATGCCATGAATCTGACATTTCCATTCATTTCAGTTAAGCTTTAAAAGTAACAGAAATTCTTTGAAAGCAGTTTAACAATGTGTACTAAGATCTTTAAAAATTTTCTATCTTTTTCCTGGCAATCCCATTTCAAGTAGCCTACTCTGAGAATAATAACCAGATGTGTACCAGGATAACTGTAATAGTGATGACTATTAACAATGAGAAATGGGGCAAGCTATTAGGTCAATGAAAGTAATTTTGAAAAATGTTAATCTCTTAGGAAATGGGATACAGAATTTTATGTTGAATGATACAGTTTTCTTTCTTCTTTAACCTTTATCAAAATTCCAAGGTTTACACAATTTCTTATATCCTTATGAACTGAAAAGTTGGTATAAAATTTACTTGTGAATTCCAAAAATTTAAAAAATAATTAAAATCAATTAATTACTGAGACTGAAACAAACTAAATGTGATGCCAGAATCATAGTGATTGTTGACCAATATGAGTCAAGTCTGGTATGTAATTTCTTTTTCCTTACTACACCCATGTAAGAACAGCCAGAGGCATGATGTGGTCCCAGTGACAACTTTATTACTCTGAGCATCTCTATGTAAATAAAATATATATTGACATAGTACACCTGGGCCACTAGTTGATTGCTTTTAACTGAATTTACTCATATTTGAGTCAAGTAACAAATCTACCACATTGCTCTAAACATATATTGCAAACTATTTGGCTTAAGTGTCTAAATCAGGTATCACCACAGATAACAGCTTTTCTTCAGGAATCAAATGACAGAAAGCAGTATTACAGATAATGATGCCCAGGCTGAGCCCCATAGCTGGATCATTCTATGTCCCAATAGGTACATGCTGAGTACATAAACTTCAAGGGTTGATAAATATATATCGAATACTTATCACATTTTTATTATTTCAACTTTTAAACAAGTACCTCCAGTGAATTAAAGTCCCTTCATCTCTGCTTTTATACTGTGTGATAAATTACCAGTGTATTTAGACCAATCTATTATTTTAGTAGTCCCTCCTTACCTGTGGGAGATATGTTCCAACACCCCCCAGTAGATGCCTGAAACTGTGGATACTACTAAACCTTCTATATACTATGTTCTTCCTACATATACATACCTCTGATAATGTTTCATTTATAAATTAGGCACAGTAAGGGATTAAAAATAACTAAAAATAAACAATTGTAATATACATTATAACAATATACTGCAATAAAAGTTTTTGAATGTGGTCTCTCTCAAAATATCTTATTGTACCGTATTCACTCTTCTTGTGCTGATGCGAGATGATAAAATGCCTACATGATGAGATGAAGTAAGGTGAGTGATGGAGGCACGTGACAAAGCGTTAAGCCACTATTGACCTTCTGACAGTACATCAGAAAGACTATCCACGTTCTGACCTAGAGTGACCCTGGGTAACAGAAACCACAAAAAAACAAAAACACAGATAAGGGGGAGACCAGTGTGTCTTGGAATAAAAATCAATGGAACCCAAGTTTGAAATCTTGCATACTGTTTGAAACATATTTATTGACAGGTTCCCATTTCCCTTCAAAAACCCTGTCTACACAAACTTTAAGGTGAGAATGAAGGAATAATACTTTCCTTCTAATTCTCTTCAGTACTATCCAACAATGTTTGTTTTCAATAAGCACTGGGTCACATTGTGCCATGGATGCTTCACAGGGTCCTTCAGACTAGACAGATACATTCAAGGCAGCTAGAATGTAGTGCTCCAAGTTCTGTGAGTAGGATCAACCCCCAGGATTTGTGGGGGACCTTGAGAGCTGACCCACTCTGGACAGTGCCTACCACTGACTATGGTGGATGGTATGGTTTTGCCTGAACATAAACCATTCCCTTTCTTCTGGAAATAGCACTTGACCCGCTTTGAGAGAACTACAACGTGCATGGTCCTTAGAGCTACAGTGTCTTGTTTGAAACTCGATTCTGGTACTTATTCCCTATGTAACCCTGAACAAGATACTTAACATCTCTGTGCTTACAACTAATAATAGTTCCAACATTTTGGGGATATTATGAGGACTGACTGAGCACTTACTCTAATTGTAAAAGCAGTTATATCAATGCCTGGCACATAATAAACACTATATATTATTTATAAAATAAACAGACATCTGTCCTTTGCATTCTAATTTCACAGGACTCTTACTCATCCCCTTGGCCAAGGAGGGGCTCTATCTAAGCCATATCCAGCCAGGATCACTGTTATAAATATTAATGGCACAATTTTCCCAGCATGTAAATCTATTATTCTTCAAGGTAGATTCCCTGAAATGACAGTGCTGGGAAACAGATACAAACATCTTAAAAATTTTGGCAAATATTGTTAAACTGTTTTCCAAAGAGTTTCTGTTACTTTTAAAGCTTACTGAGCTTTAAAAGGGATTCGTTCTGTGGCACCGTGGAGATATTTTTGCTACATTGGGAGCCTCAGAATTGCCCAGTCTCCTCTATTTTTTTTTAACAGTAAGTATAATTTCTCTCATTATGATGAGGTTGAGCCATTTGTGTGTCTTTCTTTTTATTTATTTATTTTTATGCTTTGACCATTTTCTATTGGGTTGTGGATTTTTATCTTATCAATATCTGTGAGTTGTTACTAGAGCAGGGTTAGCTTTTTTATTTATTATATAAAATAAAAATACTTCCATACAGGTTTTCTTTACAGCTTTTGGATTTTGAGTCCTAGTTAAGAAAGTCATTCTGCACTCTAGAGATGTAACACAATTTCCCCGTATTTACTTAGAATATTTTTTTGTTTTACTTTTTATATTTAAATTGTTGATCCTTTTATAATTTATTCTGGGTTATGATGTCTACCCAGGTGGAGATATTTATGAAAGAATTCTCCCATATTTCCTTCCAGTGCTTTTATGGTTTGCCATTTTCACTCCAACCATTGACTCATTTATGATATATTTTGTTATACATGGCTATGTAGTAGAACCATTCCATTAATTGAATAATCCAGGAGGCATAAACTCAAGGATCCAGAGCTCTGAATGAAAAGAATTTTTTACAACTTCATTGCAGTATAATGTACCATAAACTTAATTCATTGTACATGTACAATTCAATGATTTTAGAGCTGTTCAACCATCACTATATATCTTTTTAAGAAATTTTCACTGTTTCAGCAACATTATTTGCTTTTTAATGATCATAGAGTAAAATTGATTAATTTTTGGCATATGGTTTCATCATTTTCAACATAGGTGTATCGTTGTGTAACCTTCACTGTGATTAGGAATCAGAATGTTTCTATCAACTCAAAACATGAAAGGGGAGTGCTACAGGACTTCAATTATGGTAAATTTTCTGTATTCCCCTTGAAGTGGTAAAACGTTTTTTCTAAGTAGACTGAAAAGGTAAGTATGCATATTGTAATCCAAAGAGCAACAAATAAAATCTATAGAAAGTGGTCATTATAATAACCAAGAAGACATAGAAATCCTTAATGCCCTTGTATCAACTCAGCATTAAAATACATGAAACAAAATCTGATAGAAGGAGAAGAAATAGACACACAATTATAATTGGTGACTTCAACACTCCTCTGTCAATAAC
Source organism: Smutsia gigantea (assembly GCA_032199065.1). Classification (NCBI taxonomy): domain Eukaryota; kingdom Metazoa; phylum Chordata; class Mammalia; order Pholidota; family Manidae; genus Smutsia; species Smutsia gigantea. The sequence continues at coordinate 27,365 of JAVSCE010011513.1, forward strand.
AGATAGAACTAGTAGACAGAAAATCAGCAGGAATATTGAAGAACTCAACACTATTGTCAGTGAACTCTTTCTGGTGTTAATAGACCTTCCACAGAAGAACCTTGGAATATGTATTCTTTTCAGGAACACATGGAACATCCCCTGCATCATCAAACAAACTTCCACAAATTAAAATAATTAAATCATAAAATATGTTCTCTGGAAATCCAGTTTTAGAACATTTCCATCATCCTCTAAGTTTCCAGAATCTCATTTGCAGTCAATCTTTCATTGAAAACAGAGGCCAAGGAAATTCATTATTTTCTTTCTGTCTCCAAAAACTTGTCTTTTCTGAACATTTCATATAAATGGAATCATAAGATAGGCAGTCATTTTTGTGTAGCTCCTTTCATGTAGCATAATGCTTTTGAAGTTCACTTATGTTATTCAGGTCTCAAGATTTTTTTTCTGTGTAGTAATTTCACTGTATAGATATATCATATTTTCATTCATTCATCAGTTGAAGTACTTCAGAATTGTTTCTATTGATTATTCATTTGTTCCAGCACCACTTTACTGAAAAACCTATCCTTTAACCAAAAAATTGTCATGGCATTTTTTTCCCAAAATTAATTGACTATGAATATAGTGTTAGTATCTAATCTCTCAATTATTTTCCATTTGTCTATATCACCATTTTTATGACAAAATTACACTCTTGATTACTGTAGCTTCATGGTAAGTTTTGAAATCAGGTAGAGTAACTTCTTCCACATTCTCTTCTCTTTCAAACTTATTTAGATTCTCCTGAGTCATTTCTATTTTTACATAAATATTAGGGTCAGCTTATCAATTTCTGCCTAAAACTCTTGCTTGGGTTTTTATACAGATCATATTGAATTTGTAGAACACTTAGGAATTACCAATATTTATTCTTCCAAAATATGAACATGGGTTGTCTCTCCATTAGTGGTGAACATCTTTAATTTCTGTAAACAGTGTTGCATTATTTTGTTAAATGTATTCCTAAACACTTTATTTTTGATGCTATTGTGATAAAATCATATTTTAAGTTCAACTCCTAATTTTTCATTGTTAATATATAGAAGTACAATTGATATTTGTCTATCAATATGTTTTTGTATCTTTTGACCTTATTAAACCCATTTATCAGCACTACTAATTTAATAGTAAACTCCTTAGGATATTCTAAATATGGAATTATGTTATTTGTAAATAAAGACAATTTTGCTTACTCCTTACCAATCTGGAGTTTTTTCAATAATTTTATTTTTCTTACAGAAATGAGTAGAACCTCCTTCAGGATGTTGAATAGAAGTGAGAGAGTGGAAAACGTTGCCTTGTTCCTAATTTTGGAGTGAAAGAATTGAGTCATTCACTATTAGGTTTGATATAAACTTAGATAGGTTTTCATAGGTTTTCTTTATCAGGATATGGAAGTTCCTTAATATTTTTAGTTTCCTGAAACTTATCATAAATAGGTATTGCATTTTGTCAAATGCTGTTTTTCTGTCTACAAAAAGAGCATGTGTTTTTCAATCTTTATTTTATTAATGTAAATGCCATGCTACAATGGTCTACAGTGGTTTTATGTGTTGCTCAATTCAGTTTGCTAAACATTAATTGAGGATTTCGCATCTATATTCATGAGGGATATTGGTTTAGAGCTTTATTTATTTGTTTATTTTTATTTATTTATTTTTCATATTGCTATTATTAATATACAATTACATGAGCAACATTATGGTTACTAGAGTCCCCCTATTTTCAAGTCCCCACCACATACCCCCATTGCAGTCATTGTCCATCAGCTTAGAAGGATGTTACAGAGTCACTACTTGTTTCTCTGTGTAATACTGCCTTCCCCATGCCCCCCACCCCACCCTCACCCCTGCTACATTATGTGTGGTAATTGTAATAGCCCCTTTTCCCCCTTATCCCTCCCTTCCCAACCATCTTCCTCAGTCCCTTTCCCTTTGGTAACAGTTAGTCCATTCTTGGGTTCTGTGAGTCTGCTGCTGTTTTGTACCTTCAGTTTTTTCTTTGTTCTTGTACTCCACAGATGAGTGAAATCATTTGATACTTGTCTTTTTCTGCCTGGCTTATTTCACTGAGCATAACACCCTCTAGCTCCATCCATGTTGTTGCAAATGGTAGGATTTGTTTTCTTCTTATGGCTGAATAATATTCCATTATATATATGTACCACATCTTCTTTATCCATTCATCTACTGACGGACACTTAGGTTGCTTCCATTTCTTGGCTGTTGTAAATAGTGCTGTGATAAACATAGGGGTGCATACATCTTTTTCAAACTGGGCTGCTGCATTCTCAGGGTAAATTCCTAGGAGTGGAATCCCTGGGTCAAATGGTATTTCTATTTTGAGTTTTTTGAGGAACCTCCATACTGCTTTCCACAATGGTTGAACTAATTTGCATTCCCACCAGTAGTGTAGGAGGGTTCCCTTTTCTCCACATCCTCGCCAACATTTGTTGTTGTTTATCTTTTGGATGGCGGCCATCCTTACTGGTGTGAGGTGATATCTCACTGTGGTTTTAATTTGCATTTCTCTGATGATTAGCAATGTGGAGCATCTTTTCATGTGCCTGTTGGCCATCTGAATTTCTTCTTTGGAAAAGTGTCTGTTCATATCCCCTGCCCATTTTTTAATTGGCTTATTTGCTTTTTGTTTATTGAGGTGTGTGAGCTCTTTATATAATTTGGATGTCAACCCCTTATTGGATATGCCATTTATGAATATATTCTCCCATACTGTATGATGTCTTTTTGTTCTACTGATGGTATCCCTTGCTGTACAGAAGCATTTTAGTTTGATATAGTCCCATTCATTCATTTTTGCTTTTGTTTCCCTTGCCCGAGGAGATATGTTTATGAAGAAGTTGCTCATGTTTATGTCCAAGATATTTTTGCCTATATTTTTTTCTAAGAGTTTTTCAGTTTCATGACATACATTCACGTCTTTGATCCATCTTGAGTTTACTTTTGTTTATGAGGTTAGACAGTAATCCAGTTTCATTCTCTTACATGTAGCTGTCCAGTTTTGCCAACACCAGAAGTTGAAGAGGCTCTCATTTCCCCATTGTATATCCAAGGCTCCTTTATCATATATTAATTGACCATATATGCTTGGGTTTATATCTGGGCTCTCTCTATTCTGTTCCACTGGTCTATGGGTCTGTTCTTGTGCCAGTACCAAATTGTCTTGATTACTGTGGCTTTGTAGTAGAGCTTGAATCAGGGAGCATAATCCCCCCTGCTTTATTCTTCCTTCTCAGGATTGCTTTGGCTATTTGGGGTCTTCTGTGGTTCCATATGAATTTGAGAATGATTTGCTCTAGTTCATTGATGAATGCTGTTGGTATTTTGATAGGGATTGTATTGAATCTGTAGATTGCTTTAGCAGGATGGCCATTTTTACAATATTAATTCTTCCTAGCTGAGAGCTTGGGATGAATTTCCGTTTATTAGTGTCCTTTTTAATTTCTCTTAAGGGTGTCTTGTAGTTTTCAGGGTATAGGTCTTTCACTCCCTTTGTTAGGCTTATTCCTAGGTATTTTATTCTTGTTGATGCAATTGTGAATGGAATTGTTTTCCTGATTTCTCTTTCTACTAGTTCATTGTTAGTTCATAGGAATGCAACAGATTTCTGTGTATTAATTTTGTATTCTGCAACTTTGCTGAATTCAAATATTAGATCTAATAGTTTTGGAGTGGATTCTTTAGGCTTTTTTATGTATAATATCATGTCATCTGCAAACAAGGACAGTTTGAGTTCTTCCTTGCAGATCTGGATGCCTTTTATTTCTTTGTGTTGTCTGATTGCCGTGGCTAGGACCTCCAGTACTATGTTGAATAAAAATGGAGAGAGTGGGCATCCTTGTCTTGTTCCCAATCTCAAAGGAAAAGCTTTCAGCTTCTCACTATTAAGTATAATGCTGGCTGTGTGTTTGTCATATATGGCCTTTATTATATTGAGATACTTGCCCTCTATACCCATTTTGTTGAGTTTTTGTCATGAATGGATGTTGAATTTTGTCGAATGCTTTTTCAGCATCTATGGGGATGATCATGTGGTTTTAGTCCTTCTTTTTATTGATGTAGTGGATGATGTTGATGGATTTTTGAATGTCATACCAATCTTGCATCCCTGGGATGAATCCCACTTGATCATGATGGATGTCTTTTTGATGTATTTTTGAATTTGGTTTGCTAATATTTTGTTGAGTATTTTTGCATCTATGTTCATCAGGGATATTGGTCTGTAATTTTCTTTTTTTGTTTTGTCTTTGCCTCGTTTTGGTACTAGAGTGATGTTGGCCTTGTAGAATGAGTTGGGGGGTTTTACCTCCTCTTCTACTTTTTGGAAAACTTTAATGAGGATGGGTATTATGTCTTCACTAAATGTTTGATAAAATTCAGCAGTGAAACCATCTGCTCCAGGGGTTTTGTTCTTAGGTAGTTTTTTGATTACCAATTCAATTTCTTTGCTGGTAATTGGTCTATTCAGATTTTCTGTTTTTTCTGGGTCAGCCTTGAAAGGTTGTATTTTTCTAGAAAGTTGTCCATTTCTTCTAGGTTATCCAGTTTGTTAGCATATAATTTTTCATAGTATTCTCTCATAATTCTTTGCATTTCTGTAGTATCCGTAGTGATTTTTCCCTTCTAATTTCTCATTCTTTTTATGTGTGTAGACTCTTTTTTTCTTGATAAGACTGGCTAGGCATTTATCTATTTTGTTTATTTTCTCAAAGAACAAAATACTGCTTTCATTGATTCTTTCTATTGTTTTATTCTTCTCAATTTTATTTATTTCTGCTTTAATCTTTATTGTGTCCCTCCTTCTACTGACTTTGGACCTCACTTGTTCTTCCTTTTCTAGTTTCATTAACTGTGAGTTTAGACTGTTCATTTGGGATTGTTCTTCATTCCTGAGGCAGGCCTCTATTCCAATATATTTCCCTCTTAGCGCAGCCTTCACCGCATCCCACAGATTTTGCGGTGTTGAATTATTGTTGCCATTTGTCTCCATCTATTGCTTGATCTCTGTTTTTATTTGGTCATTGATCCATTGATTATTTAGGAGCATGTTATTAAGCCTCCACGTGTTTGTGGGTTTTTTCATTTTCTTTGAGTAATTTATTTCTAGTTTCATACCTTTGTGATCTGAGAATGTGGTTGGTACAATTTCAATCCTTTTGAATTTACTGAGGTTCTAATATATGATCTATTCTTGAAAATGTTCCATGTGCACTTGAGAAGAATGTGTATCCTGTTGCTTTTGGATAGAGTGTTCTATAGATGTCCGTTAGGTCCATCTGTTCTAATATGTTGTTCAGTGCCTCTGTCTCTTTACTTATTTTCTGTGTGGTTGATCTGTCCTTGGAGTGAATGGTGTGTTGAAGTCTCCTAAAATGAATGCATTGCATTCTATTTCTCCCTTTAATTAGTATTTGTTTCACATATGTAGGTAATCCTGTGTTGGGTGCATAGATATTTATAATAGTTATATCCTCTTGTTGGGCTGACCCTTTTATCATTATGTAATGTCCTTCTTTGTCTCTTGTGACTTTCTTTGTTTGAAGTCTATTTTGTCTGACACAAGTACTGCAACTCCTGTTTTTTTCTCACTATTAGTTGCATGAAATATCTTTTTCCATCCCATTACTTTCAGTCTGTGTATGTCTTTGGGTTTGAAGTGAGTCTTTTGTAGGCAGCATATAGATTGGTCTTGTTTTTTTATCCATTCAGTAACTCTATGTCTTTTGATTAGTGCATTCAGACCATTTACATTTAGGGTGATTATCTATAGGTACATATTTATTGCCATTGCAGGCTTTAGATTTGTGGTTACCAAAGGTTCCAGGGTAATTCCCTTACCTTCTAACAGTCTAACTCATTTCATATGCTATTAGAAATACAACCTAAAGATTCTTTATTTTTCCTGCTTTTTCTTACTCCTCCATTCTTTGCATGTTATGAATCATATTCTGTACTCTTTGTCTATCCTTTCGGTGACATCTATTTAGCCTTAGGAATACTTCCATCAATAGGAGTCCCTCCAAAATGCACTGTAGAGGTGGTTTGTGGGAGGTAAATTCTCTCAGCTTTTGCTTATCTGAAAATCATTTAATCCCTCCTTCAAATTTAAATGATAACCTTGCCGGGTAGAGTATTCTTGGTTCAAGGCCCTTCTGGTTCATTGCATTAAATATATTATGCCTGTAAGGTTTCTGTTGAGAAATATGATGATAGCCTGATGGTTTTTCCTTTGTATGTGATCTTTTTTCTCTCCCTAGCTGCTTTTAAAAGTCTGTCTTTATCCTTGATCTTTGCCATTTTAATTATTATGTGTCTTGATGTTGTCTTCCTTGGGTCCCTTGTGTTGGGAGATTTGTGCATCTCCATGGCTTGAGAGACTATCTCCTTCCCCAGATTGGGGAAGTTTTCAGCAATTACTATCTCAATGGCACTCTCTATCCTTTTTTATCTTTCTTCTTCTTCTGGTGCCCCTATAATGTTAATATTGTTCCATTTGGATAGGTCACACAGTTCTCTCAATATTCTTTCATTCTTAGATATCCTTTTTTCTTTCTGTGCCTCACCTTCTTTGTATTTCTCTTCTCTAATTTCTATTCCATTTACCCTCTCTTCTACTACATCTAATCTGCTTTTAAATACCTCCATTGTATGTTTCATTTCAGATATGGTATTTCTCAGTGATTGAATCTCCATCTTCGTTCCTGAGGTCTTGAATATTTTTCTGTATCTCCATAAGCATGTTTATAATTTTTATTTTGAACTCTTTCAGGAAGATTGGAAGATTGGTGAGTTCGGTTTTATTTGGCCCTCTTTCTGGGGTTTGTGAGATTTTTTTCTGAACCATGTTTTTTTGATGTTTCATTTTTCTGTGTGGTGCCCACTAGTGTGCAGAAACTCCAGTCTCTGGAGCTGCTCAGCCCCTAGAGCGAGGTTGGGGGTCATAGGGGACCAGAGCTGGTGCCTGGGGGGAGGAAAGATCTGTTTCCTGCTTCCTGTCTGCACTGCCTGTCTCCAGTGTCAGAGGCAGTGGGCCAGGCACACACGGGTAAACTTCTGTGCTTTGTGTCTCTTGCTGTTGTGGGCGGGGCCTCCCTCTGGCTGGCCTGGCACCTGAGCAGTGACTGCGGGTTTGCGAGCAGGTGCCTGCAGGCCAGTAGGAAGGCTCAGCAGGCTGTGTGTCACAGTGGGACACCTCGGAGCTGAGTTGGCATCAGGGGGATGGAGCACCTGAGCTCCTCAAAGTTCCCAACCAGCTGGGCAGAGGGTGCCCAGACAACCTTGTCCAGCTCTCCCTTCTCCCGCAAGCTCCATGCAAACCCAGCCCCTTCAGCAGCCCTCTCACCGCTAGGAAGCTTCTCAGACTGCCTGCCTTTCCTCTGCCACAGAGGCAGGGTGTGGACCCCCTCCTCCACAAACATCCAGAATTTCAATTTCTCAAGCACTCTGCCTGTCCGAGCTCCCCAACGTCCAGAGCACCACACACTATAGGATTCTGCTCACAAAGCAGATGTCCAGGGCTAGGTGTCCAGCAGGTCCAAGTTTCCACCCCATCCCCCACTCCGTTTCTCTTCCTCCCGCTGGTGACCTGGAGTGGGGGAAGGGCTTGGGTCCCACCGGATTAAGGCTTTCCTATGTTACCCTGTTTCGTGAGGTCTGCTCTGTTCATGAGGTCTGTATGCAGCCTTGTTCAGCCTTCTTTCTTGTTGCTGTCTGAAGGTTAGTTGTATTTATTAACTATAGTTTTGTACTGTTTTTGGTTTTGGGAGGAGCTCTCTGTCTCACGTCTCATGCCGCCATGTTGAATTCCCAGCTTTAATTTTTTATGATGTCTGCCTTTGTCTTTTGTGCTAGAGTTAATACTGGTTTTATAGATAATGTTGGGAGTGTCTCTTCCTCTGAATTCTGGAAGAGTTTATGAAGGATTTGTGTTATTGCTCCTTTATGTATCTGATGGACTTAATCAGTGAAGCAATATGAGTCTGGGATTTCTTCATGGGAAGTTTTTTAAATTACCAATGTTATTTCTTTATTTGTTAGAGATATATTCAAGTTTTCTATTTCTTTTCAAGCCATTTGGTAATTTATGTCTAAGCTTCATTTCACCTAAATTATTGAATGCATTAGCATATAATTTTGCATTATAATATTTTTAATTTCTCTGCTTGGTAATAATATTCTCTTTTATTACTAACTTTGGTAATTTGTATGATCCAATTTTTGTCATTCTAGAAGTTTTTTCATTTTTATTTTTTCTCAGAAAAGTAATTTTTGGTTTCTTTGATTTTTGTTATTTTGTGCTTTTTTGCTTTATTTTTCTCTTATTAACTGTCTAATCTATAGTTATTTACTTCCCTCTAATCATGTCAGTTTTAGTTTTCACTTCTTTTTTAAAGGTGAAAGCTTAAGTTACTATTCTTAGAACTTTGATTTTCCAGTATATGTGTCTTATGCTATGAATTTCCCTCTAAGCACTGTTTTAAATGTACCCAACAATTTTTACATACTGTGCTTTCATTCTCAGTGAAATTGATTTCAGTATTTTTTATAAGTTCACTTTAATTTTCCTATCTATTTATGGGTTATTTAGAAGTATGCTGTTTAATTTTCAAATATTGATTCTAAGATTTCTGCTTGTTGATGAGCTCTAATTTAATCCCATTGTAGTCAGAGAATATATTTCTGAAACAATTAAAAAAATTTTTTTTTGAGACATATTGCGGCCTGTTGTATGATCTATCATGTGGAATGTTTCACATATGCTTGAAAAGAATGTCTATTCTCTAGTAGTTTAGTGAAATGTTGGTGTATGTCAGTTAGTTAAAGTTGTTCAATAATTTTGTATAAACCTATAACTTGCTAAATTTCTATCTAGTTGAAAGGGTATCTCAACCATTTAATTGTTCATATAATTGAGAGTGAACAAATTTGTATCTCCAGAACTTTTATTGAATGTTGGAGATCTCCTTTCAATTTGTTACTATCTTATTTCATTTATTATGTCTTTAAATTGAAAGGGTATATCTTGTAGGGATTATAGAATTAGTTCTTTCTTATTTTTTAAAAATCGGATTTGGTAATCTACACTTTTTAAGTAAAGAGTTCATTTACATTTATCATCATATTTTATATGATTGAATTTTTATATTCCTAGTTTCTTTGTTTTCCATTTAATGTTTTTTTATCCTTTCATCCTTCCTTTACTGCCTTCTTATAGATAAAATATATATTATTTTTATATCTTCTGTTGTTTTTTAAATATATTGTTTTGAATTATATTATGATTGCTCAAAGGATTATAATATGCATCAATATCTACTTTGGAATAATACTAGTTTAAATACAATAAAATATAGAAACTTTGCTCTATTGTGTCTCCATTTCCTCCCTCTCTCTTTTTGTTATTGTATATAATAAACCCAATAAAACAGTGTCTATATTATCACTTTATACCAGCCTATATCATTAAAAAAAATAAGAATAAATTAGAAAATATGTGTTTATATGGTCTCTACATTAACCCACATATTTATCACTTCTGGATTCTCCACTTCTTCCTGTGGATCTGAGTGTCCCTGATGTCAATTACATTCAAAAAGTAGGGTTTCCTTTAGTGTTTCTTCTTAGTGTTTTTTTTAGTGGCAGCTAGCAAAGAATTATCTGTTGTTTCTTATCTGGCAAAATATATTTATTTTGCCTTTATTTTTTAAAGGGTAGTTTTGTTGGAAATAGAAGTATGGTTGACCAGTTTATTTTTCTTTTATCCCTTAGAATATGGCATTCCACTGCTTTTGTCCTTCATTGTATCTGATGAGAAGTCAGCTGTCACTGTATTGTTGTAAAAATGCATTCAAATTTCAGGTCTTTCTTTCAGTTTGCTCTGGCTTTTAATTTCACCATGTTCTTTCACACATTCTCTGCTCAGATGCTGTTGGCCAATTATGTGTGCATGTATAAGCCTTTAGTCAATCCAAAATGTGTGGATACCTCATCAAGAACTATTTGACTGTCATCCAGAATAACCTGTTAAATCCTGGGCTACTCATTGTGAAAAGCAATATGGATGTTCCTCAAAAAAAAAAAAAATAGAAATACCATTTGACCCAGGGATTTGACTCCTAGGAATTTACCCAAAGAAAACAAGTTCCCAGATTCAAAAAGACATATGCACACCTATGTTTATTGCAGCACTATTTTACAATAGCAATATATGGAAGCAACCTAAAAGTCCATCAGTATATGAATGGATAAAGATGTGGTTCATATACACAATGGAATACTATTCAGCCATAAGAAATAAACAAATCCTACTATTTGCAAAAACATGGATGGAGCTGGAGGATATTATGCTCTGTGAAATAAGCCAGGTGGAGAAAGACAAGTGCCAAATGATTTCCCTCATTTGTGGAGTATAACAATGAAGCAAAACTGAAGGAGCAAAACAGTGGAGGACTCACAGACTTGAAGAAGGGACTAGCAGTTACCAAAGGGAAAGGGTGGGGGAGGTGGAGAGGGAGGGAGAAAGGGACTGAGGGGTATTATGATTAGTATATATGGTGTGTGGGGGATCATGGGGAAGACAGTGTAGCATAGAGAAGACAAGTAGTGACTCTGTGGCATCTTACTACACTGATGGACAGTGACTGCAGTGGGGTATGGGGCAGGAGCTCAATAATATGGGTGAATGTAGAAACCACATTGTTTTTCATATGAAACCTTCATTACAGTGTATATAAATGATACCTTAATAAAAAAAATAAATAAGTTAAGTCCTGGGATACTCCTGTATTCTGTGACCAAACTCAAGTAGTCCTTCAATCTCAGGGAAATGGATCCTCTTGCCCTTCTTGTTTGCTTGCCACCAATAATACTACTTTAACTGACCACACTTCAAGTCAAGTGAGGCCCTGTCAAGCCTGGTGGGAAATTCACTGCTTTCACAACCTGATCTGTCATGGCGCTGACAGTGCTGGGAGGTAAGATGGAAGAGGGGAGTGGATCCAATTGGAATGCTCCAGAGTCCCCCTCTTGCCAAAGGATTGGCAATTTTCATAAATAAATGCTACTCCGTTCTGTGCCTTGGCTGAATTCCAGATTGTGGAAAAGAACACTTTTGACTACCTCATCCAGATTTATAATTGCTCTTTTGGGACAGGATGTGTTAACCTTCTCATTCTGTCACACTGGTAGTTGCTGACATAACGAAAACAACTGTATTAATACAAGCCTTCAAATTCAACATAACATAAAAAATCTTAATTCCCTGGACAAGATCTCTCTGCCAAATTAAGTCTAGACTCCCTAGCCCAAGTTTATAGCTCAGCTCTCTGGCCCTAGAATTCCTTGAAAGCCTTGTCTGTCATCTTGAGACTGGCATGACTGAAGACAACTCAACATTTCTGCCTTTTGAAATCATCCAGAAATCATCCTTTTCTCCTGTTAACTTAGATCTTATCATACCACGTTGAAATTCTTCAGACATTCCTTTATGCTTAATCATCTCTTTACAGAGTATATCCCTTCACAGTAAGGTAGCATCTCCTTGAGGTTGGGGCTATACCTTATGCATCTTTTCTCAAAATAATTCTAATTTGGATCCTTGAAAGGAAAAGCATCACTGAATATTGTTTCATGTACCAATTAAATAAAAATGATATTTTTTTTCTTTGAGAGAAAATAACAGAGTATCATTGGGTCCATTAGAATTAAAACAAATGATGAGAAGAGGCATTATGAAAGAAATTCAAGATGCAGGGTCTTGATTTCCTTAACACTGTGGTGACTTCATTAGTTCTTAGCAAGCATGGAAAGGGAGGATTTTGAACTTAGTATTAAAGATGTTAAAACAGCCAAGGCTGAAGGAAATTCAGATTTGGTTGAGAGACAAATGAAAGACAAGAAAGAGATGGGGGTGAGAGCAGAAGAAGAGAATACATGTCCTATGCAGGGTTGTCCTTGAACAGAGCTCTGGGAAGAGCATAAAGTAATCCTGAATGGGCAGCATGTGGGTAGACTAGAGATGTCCCTAATGAAACATGTAAGTGCTGCACACCTCTGTGCAAAAACAAAGAGAAAGCTTTGGTCTTCATATGGACTTCAGGAAGTAAGGCACTGTTTTCCACGAGAGCTAGCTTGCTTCCCTTTCCCATGGTCACAACCAGGAGTATACATGAAGGATTACAGAAAGCTTGCCCTTCCATACACTAAGGCATGGCAAAAGTTCTTCGGTGCAAAGTAGAGACCTTATTGTTTCTTTTCAAAAGAAAGGAAGAAAAAAAACACTACAAATTACTGGAGATTTGCATGAAATAGAATCCATAACTGTTCATGATCTTTTTTGAAGTGAATTCATCAATAAACCTAGTATGACCTAGTGTTGTTTTTTGGCCAGTAGGCAACATAGCCCTATGTCAGAAATTGTTTTAAATTTAAGTGATTCTCATTTTTCATCTGCCTCAGATAATATATTTACATCACAAATTCTCCAATTCTTTTTTTTAACCAAATTCATATTTTGAATCAGTTGTACAACTAATAGTGAGATTAAAATTTTGGGTTTCTTTCCACATTATTCAGGTACATTGGACTGTTGACAGTCTTTCTTTTCTTCTCTGATAGAATAATTGCATACATTGGAGAAAATTCTCTAGTCTATTACTAATCATACACTAATACCCAGTCTATTGTATGTTACCACTTACACTGTTGAAAATGTGTCCATTGACATAAATCATCCTTGTTCATTGCCCTAAATATATCAGAATCAACTCAGATAATTATTTTGTTCTGCTATAAGGTAAAACATCCTTCTGACGACCGAAACACTTAGTTCAATCTTATTTGCCCCTTGTGAAAAAAAAATGTAGATTTTACTACCCACTCCATCACTCACTCAATTTATGGCTTGCATAATTTTTCTGCTTTCTTACAATATTTCACAACAGTCAATTTAAAGATCTCATCACCTGATGTAACCAATGTTTGCAGCTTGATGTTAAAAACATTCAATAAACCACAAGTGTACATTGTAGCCAGGGATATGCACTTTTATAGATTAAACTTTTATAGATTATAGATAAAATTGTCTTGTTTTTTTCCTAACACAATCCCTCCTCTCCTTATTTTCCTTTCTGTAAACTTTAATTTGATATCTGCTAAAATCTCAATAATCTCTGACTTTGGTTAGTAGTGTTTAGCTCAAACCAAGTAGCTGCTTAAGGTGCAATTTCTGGGACATTAAAAAATAGCTTGTGTTATCTAGTCTATGATTTAAAAATGGAATTTTGAGAAGCACTCCAGCATTATCCTGGAAAAATGACACGGCATCTTGTAGTAGGCCATAAGGGGGCGAGGGGAGTGTTGGCAGAGAGCCAGAGTTTTGTGTTAACTTCAAGAGCAGAGGTGATTTTTAATGCTTCAACATCATTCATGAAATATTATATATATAATTTGTACTCACAATAACAAGCATGCTCTCCAAGGAAACATTAAAATAAATAGCTTCTTTAACTCTTTTGTACCTTGATCGTATCTTATTTTGATGAACTCATAAAAAGGGAAGGTAAGATTGATGTTGGACAGATCAGTAGGGCAATCATAGTTTATTACATATTTATGACTCTGAAAGATCAAAGGATGTTTTTATGCACATAACTTGGCAAATGTATTTTGCCACATTCAGATGTGTTCCAAGTGACTTCAGTGAGGAAGTGAAAAGATCTGGCTCCTTGCCTGTAATGCTATTTGGCAAGACTTGAATGACGGTGGGATTTGAGAACACAGTAACATACTGTATTACATGTATATGCATACACACTCTATGTATGTGTGCATACATTCCCTGGTATATAAGAAACGTGTGACTCAATACACATTCTATGTAAATATGCTAAGCTACATAATCAGGGTAATTAGATGAAATAGTGGTATTTGTACATACCAATAAGGTATCCATTTGGAAGGACTGCATTATTCTTCCTTATTATAACATTGTCAAGAAAATTATAGGTAAAAATGTTACCATTATAACCTACAGACTTTAAAATATATATTTGTTAATAAATTTCTGTGTGCTTTTACTTTAACAGTCTCATGTTTTGAAGGATTTGCAAGTTAAGTCCCATTGCACTGTAGGGGTAAGTGTGCTAAAATAACATGTATCTCCTACCCCACAGGCTGAGGCCTCCCAGCCTCTTAACCCAGTGATGTCCCCTCACTCCCATCCAGTTCCAGCCAAATTTTGTTGCGCATATGATGTATGTGAGTGTATTGTGGGGGTGATTATTCAGTCTGGTTGTCCCTTTGCCATTATAAATCTATTATTAGGATTGTCAAAGGGGCCTAGTATCTCATTAGCAAAAATACTTTTGGTTTAAATTTAGAATATGAAAAAACATAAATTTTGATGAACTTTTCTTTATAGTCAAATCATGATTTTTTTTCTTCTTAAATATCAACAATCATTAACATTACACTACCTCAGGATTTTTCAAAGCATGGTGCAAAGAACACATGAATCATTTGGATCACTGGTGGTGTTCACTTCAGAGACAGTGACTCAGTGAAATATATTTGGAAAGCTTTGGGATAAACAACTTTAAATGGATTTTTGTGGTGCAGATTGTATGGTGTTGGAAATCTCCAGGAGGCTGCTCCAGCTTTTCCCAAAATGATCAGAGTCAATAATTCCCTTGTGTACATATATGGAAATTGTACAGAACATACTCTAATACACCTCTGATTACTTGATGGACCTGCTGCTGTACTAATAATTTATAATCTAATTACTGCCAGTTGTTGAGTGCTTATACCAACTCAGTTATTTACTAACTACTTACCCAAGGACTCTTATTAAATCCTTAAAACTTTCCACAGAATAGGAAAGTGAACCTGGGTAGACTTGAGCAACTTGTCTGGGAGTACATGGCTAATGGCAGAGTCAGGATTTGACCCAGCTTTGTCCAGTGTCAGGGGCTATTTTTAAAATCATGCTGAAATAACTTTATTTCTTCGGAATATTTTTATCAAAGTATGAGTCTTCACTAGATCAGACATGATGAGAAAGCACCATTCAATCTGCTGCCGTGTTCTATACCAAGCCATGCATTACTTGTCAGGGGTTAAATGTTTCCTGCTACAGATTTATTACTTTTACAGTTGATTATTCAAATGTTGGCTTAGGTTTGCAAACCATTACTGTTAAGATAACCAAAGGACAAATAGAAAATACTGACCAAGAGTAAGAAAAAATGCTGGATGCTGTATAGAAAGGAACCAGAAAGTACTGCCTTTAGAACTCATGACCTCAGGCTACTAGTATTTATTTTTTGTCTACATTTCACTAAAGCAAGATAACTGGTTAACCTGATTTGTCTTTTTTTTTTTCCAGTTAGTAACTTGTGTAAACGGTTGAACATTTGGTGTTTTTTTGGTCTCAGTTTGGTAAACACACACGTGAAAGGTTAAGGTTTGCATGTAGAAACCAGTTTTCCCAGCACCACTTTTGGAAGAAACTGTCATCTCTTTATTGTGTGTTCTTGGCACCTTTGTCACAGATCAATTGTCCATAAATGTATGGATTTATTTCTGGGCTATTTATTCTGTTACATTGGTCTGTATATTCATTTTTATTCCAGTACCATGCTTTTCTGATTACTATAGTTTTGTAGTAAATTTTGAAGCCAGGTGGTTTGATGCCTCCAACTTTGAGCTTTTTGCTAAGTCTGCTTTGGCTATTCATGGTCTTTTGTGATTCCATATACATTTTAGGATTGTTTCTTCTATTTCTGTGAAAAATGCCTTTGTAATTTTAATAAAAATTGCATTGAATCAGAGCATTATTTTGTATAGTATGGACATTTAAAATATACTAATTCTCACAATCCATGAACGTGGGATATCTTTCCATCTGTGTCTTTGATTTCTTTCCTCAGTGTTTTATAGTTTTCAGTGTATAACTCTTTTTCCACATTGGTTAAATTTATTCCTTTAAGTATTTTACTCCTTTTGATGCGATTGTAAATAGGATATTTTCCTTAGTTTCTTTACTGGATAGTTTTTGGTTAATGTAAACAAATGCAACTGACTTCAGTATAATGATTTTGTAAACTGCAACTTAACTAAACTAGCGTTATAAATTCTAGCAGTTTCTTGGTGGTCTTTAGA
This sequence comes from Smutsia gigantea, assembly GCA_032199065.1. Taxonomy (NCBI): domain Eukaryota; kingdom Metazoa; phylum Chordata; class Mammalia; order Pholidota; family Manidae; genus Smutsia; species Smutsia gigantea. The sequence continues at coordinate 43,588 of JAVSCE010011513.1, forward strand.
ATTTTCTATATATATATGAGATCATGTCATTTGCAAACAGAAAATTTTACTTCTTCCTTTTTTACTTGGATGACTTTTATTTCTTTTTCTTGTCTAACTTCCTAGCTAGGACTTCCAATACTATATTATGTTAATGTTATCTTGTTCCTGGTCTTAGAGAAAAAACTTCTAGTATGATATTAGTTGTGGGCTTGTCATATATGGCATCTCCATATTGAAATATATTTCTTCTATACCTAATTTTCTGAATGTTTTTATCATGAAAGGGTGTTAAATTTTGTCAAATACTTTGTCTTTGTATTTTGAAATGATCACATGAATTTTATCTTTCATTCTGTTAGTGTATTGTATCATATTTGTTAATTTATATGTGTTGAACAATTCTTGCATCTCAGGGATAGGAGATAAATTTCCCTTGATAATTGTGTATGATCCTTTTAATGTGCTGTCAGACTCCATTTGCTAGTGTTTTGTTCAGGATATTTGATCTGTGTTCAGAAAGGATACTGACCTATAATTTTCTTTTCCTATAGTGTTCTTAGTATTCTTATAGTGTTCTCCGGCTTGGGTATGAGAGTAACGCTGGCCTTGTAAAATGAGTTTGGAAGTATTTCCTCTTCAATTTTTTGGAAGAGTTTGAAAAGGACTAATATTAGTTCTACGTGTTTGGTAGAATTCACTAGTGAAGCAATCAAGCCTGGACAATTATTTGTTAGGAAGTTTGATTACTGATTCAATCTCCTTCCTCACTCCTGGTCTGCTCAGATTTTCTATTTGTTCATGCTTCAGTCTTAGAAGGTTTTATGTTTCTAAGGATTTATCATTTTCTTCAGGTTATCCAATTTGCTGCCATATGTTCATAGTACCTCTTATGATCTTTGTAATTCTGTCATATCAGTTATTATGTCTGCTCTTTTCATTTATAATTTTATTAAGTTTTCTTCTTTTCTCTTTTAGTATAGCTAAAGGTTTGTCAGTTTTATTTATCTTTTAAAAGCAAAAAACAAACAGTTTCATTGATCTTTTGTTTTTTTAAGTCTCTGTTTTACTGAAATAGGGCTCATCCCAAACCATTTACAAAATCAACTCAAAATGGATTTAAAACTTAAAAATAAACTCTGAAGCCATGAAAAGCTTTTGATATTGCTTTAGGAAATGAATTTGGATATGACTCCAAAAGCACTGGCAACAAAAGCAAACATAGACAAATGGGATTGCATCAAACCAAAAAAACATCTGAACAGCAAGGGAAATAATCGACAAAGTGAGAAGATAACGTATGTAATTGGAGAAAATGTTTGCAAAACATACATCTGATTAGAGGATAATATCCAAAATATATAAGAAACTCAAACAACTCAATAGCAAGAAAGTAAATAATACATTTTTTTAAATGGGCAAAGTATCTGAATAGACATTTCTCAAAGAAGACATACACATGGCCAATAATACATGAAAAGGTTCTCAATATCACTAATCATCAGGAAAATATAAGTCAACCACAATGAGATATCTCCTCATTTCTGTGTGAATGGTTATCATCAAAAAGACAAGATAACAAGTGTTGCAGCAAAGATGTGAAGAGAAGGGAACCCTGTACAATATTGGTGGGAATATATATTGGTAAATTATAGAATATAAAAATGTAAATTAATGAAAATAGTACAGAGTGTCCTTAAAAATTAAAAAGAGAAGGATCATATGATTGAGCATTCCTTACTATCTTTTAAAAGCAGTAGAAGCAATCCCATTTCTGGGTTTATATCAGAAGAAAATGAAACTATTATCTTGAAGAGCTATCTGAACTCCCAAGTTTAATGAAGAATTACTCATAATAGCCAACATGTGGAAAACAATCCAGGTGTCTGTTGTGATGAAAATGGATGAAATTTGAGGGCACACTAAGACAGACATTGTATGATCTCACTTTTCTGTGGAATCTAAAAAAACATAAAACTCATAGAAGGAAGGAGTAGAATGGTGGTTATCAGGGGCTGGGCCAGGGTAGGGGTGTAGTACGAGAAATGGGAGATACAGGTAGAAGGGTACAAAGTTATAGTTAATTAAGATAAATAAGTCTGGAGATGTAATATATGGGCACATTAACTACACAGTTGATACTTGACCAACTCAGGTTTGAACTATGGATTTTTTCGATAACTATTGTTAGATTTCCATTTTCTTTTGCTGCTGGTTTCCTTTGATGTGCAGAAGCTTTTTATTTTGATGTAGCCCCACTTGTTTATTTTTGCTTTTGTTTCCCTTGTCCTGGAATACATATCCAGAAAAAATTACTCATGCTGTTGTTCAAGAGATTCCTTCCTATGCTCACTATCACTGCTCTTATTCAACATAGTATTGGAGGTCCTAGCCATGGCAATCGGACAACACAAAAAATAAAAGGCATCCAGATTGGTAAGGAAGAAGTTAAACTGTCACTGTTGGCAGATGACATGGTATTGTACATAAAAAAGCCCTAAATTATCCACTCAAAAACTACTAGAACTAATAATTGAATTCAGCAAAGTTGCAGGATACAAAATTAATACATAGAAATCTGTTACATTCCTATACACTAATAATGAACTTGCAGAAAGGGAAATGAGAAAACGACTCCATTTACAACTGCATCAAAAAGAATAAAATAAAATACCTAGGAATAAACCTAACAAAGGAAGTGAAAGACCTATACCCTGAAAATTATAAGACACGCATGAGAGAAATTAAAGAAGATACCAATAAATGGAAATATAGCCCACGCTCATGGATAGGAAGAATTAATATTGTCAAAATGCCCATCCCGCATAAAGCAATCTACAGATTCAGTGCAATCCCTATCAAAACACCAATGGCATTCTTCAATGAACTAGAAAAAATAGTTCTAAAATTCATATGGAACCACAAAGGACCCCGAATAGCCAAAGTAATCCTGAGAAGGAAGAATAATGCTGGGGGGATTATGCTTCCTAACTTCAAGCTCTACTACAAAGCCAGAGTAATCAAGACAATTTGGTACTGGCACAAGAACAGACCCATACATCAATGCAACAGAATAGAAAACCCAGATATAAACCCACTCATATATGGCCAATTAATATATGATAAAGGAGCCAGTGGGGAAAAGACAGCCTCTTCAACAACTTGTGTTGGCAAAACTGGACAGCTACATGTAAGAGAATGAAACTGGATTATTGTCTAACTCCATACACAAAAGTAATCTCGAAATGAATCAGAGATCTGAATGTAAGTCATGAAACCATAAAGCTCATAGAAGAAAACATAGGCAAAAATCTCTTGAATATAAACATGAGTAACTTTTTCCTGAACACATCTCGGGCAAGGGAAACAAAAGAAAAAATAAACAAATGGGACTACATCAAATTAAAAATCTTCTGTACAGCAAAGGACACCATCAGCAGAACAAAGAGGAATCCTACAGTATGGGAGAATATATCTGTAAATGACTTATCTGATAAAGGGTTATTGTGCAAAATACATAAAGAACCAAAAAAAGGAATAACCTGATTTAAAAAATGGGCAGAGGATCTGAACAGACACTTCTCCAAAAAAGAAATTCAGATGGCCAGCAGGCACATGAAAAGATGCTTCATATCACTAATTTTCAGGGAAATGCAAATAAAAACCATAATGAGATATCACCTCACACCAGTTAGGATGGCCAAACATCCAACAGACAAGCAACAGCAAATGCTGGTGAGGATGTGGAGAAGGGGAACCCTCCTACACTGCTGGTGGGAATGTAAATTAGTTCAACCATTGTGGAAAGCAAAATGGAAGTTCCTCAATAAAGTAAAAATAGAAATACCATTCGATCCAGTAATTCCACTCCTAGGAATTTACCCAAAGAAAACAAGATCCCTGATTCAAAAAGGCATATGTACCCCTATGTTTTTTGCAGCACTATTTACAATAGCCAAGATTTGGTGCAACCTAAATGTCCATTAATAGATGAATGGTTAAAGAAGATGTGGTACATATACACAGTGGAATATTATTCAGCCATAAGAAGAAAACAAAGCCTACCATTTGCAACAACATGGATGGAGCTAGAGGGTGTTCAGTGAAATAAACCAGATGGAGAAAGACAAGTACCAAATGATTTCACTCATTTGTGAAGTGTAACAACAAAGCAAAACTGAAGGGACAAAACAGCAGCAGACTCACAGACTCCAAGAAGGGACTAGTGGTTACCAAAGGGAAGGGGTTGGGGAGGTTGGGTGGGGAGTGAGGTAGAAGGGGATTATGGGGTACCATAATTAGCAATCACAATATAAGTCATGGGGAAGGTAGTATAGCACCAAGAAGACAAATAATGACTCCAGAGCATCTTACTACACTGACAGCTGCAGTCGCAGGGGAGGACTTGATAATAGGTGTGAACACTGAAACCACAATGTTGTTCATATGAAACCTTCGTAAGATTGTATATCAATGTTACTTTAATAAAAAGAAAGAAAAAAGAAGAAAAAGAAAGTTTCCTGTCTATTTTCTTCTCAGAGTTTTATGGTGTCATTTCATGTCTTAGGTTTCATTTCCTTCATTTAATCTATTTTGATAACATCTCACACCAGTCAGAATGACTACTAGCCAAAAGACAAGAAATCACAAATGTTGGCAAAGATGTGGAGAAAAGGGAATCATCTTATACTGCTGGTGGGAATGTATGTGTGCAGCCACTATGGAAAAGAGTATGGAGGGTCCTCAAAAACTAAAAATAGAAATACCATATGACCTAGTAATTCCTTTTCTAGGAATTTTCCTGAAGAAAGCAAAATACCTAATTCGAAAGGCTATATGCACCCCTATGTTCAATGCCACACTATTTACAATAGTCAAGATATGAAAGTAATCAAAGTGTCCATCAATAGATGAATGGATAAAGAAGTGGTGGTACATATATACAATGAAATATTATTCAGCCGTATAATAGAAAGAACTCTTGCCATTTGCAACATCATGGATGGACCTAGAGAGTATTATGCCAAGTGAAATAAGCCAAGCAGAGAAAGACAAATACCATATGATCACACTTACATGTGGAATCTTAAAAAAAAGAAAAAACAAAACAAACGAACAAAACAGAAATAGACTCATAGACACTGAGAAGTGACTGGTGGTCTCCATAGTGGAAAGGTTGGGGTGGGTGAGTGAAGGGGGATAGATGAAGGGGGAAAAAGAGGCACAAGATCTCAATTACAGTATAAATGAGTCATGGGGATGAAAGTACAACATAGAGAATATTGTCAGTAATACTATGTTGACAGTAACTGCACTATGTTGACAGTAGTTACATTAATTGGAGTGAGCATTTAATAGTAATGTAGTTGAATCAGTATGTTATATACTTGAAACCAATATAATATATTGCATCAATGGTACTTCAATAAAAATAAATATTACTGGAAAAATTTTTGGAGACTGTGACAATTTGAAAAAGATTTTCTTCTCTTTAGCTTATTGTAAGAATATAGTATACAATACATATAACATAAAAATATGTGTTAATGGACTGTTTATGTTATTAATAAGGTTTCTAGCCAACAAATAGTAAGCTATTAATAGTTAAATTTTTGGAAAGTCAAAAGTTATATGCAGATTTTTGACTGCATAGGGGGTTACATCTCTAACCCTTATATTGTTCAAGGGTCAACAGTGTTTAGTAATACTGTATGGAACATTGGAAATATACTAAAAGTAGATTTCAGGGGCACTCATCACATACAAAAAAGGTAACTACGTGAGGAGATATGTTAATTAGCTTGACTGTAATAATCATTTCACTATTTTCACATATAAATAGTGAAGTGATTATTACACCTCAAATATATACACTTTTTTATATAATGCACACCTCAAATATATACACATTTTGTTAAAAATACATAGACAAAAAGATAGATGTTAGTATGAGATTTTGTACTACATGTGCTTCATATGTATAAATAGTAAGACTAAGACATTTTTAGTTTGCCATATTTGCTCTTGCAAATTTGCAAGTCATTTTATTTCTAAACACTAACTCCATGTTTGAAAGAAAAATCTGTTCTTCCAATAGGATAGGTAATTACCAATACTTAGGTTTGAACTTCATAAGCTTGAAAAAGAAGTCTAACTTCTGATTAGGATTTAATCCAATTTGATTGATTCATAAAACTGAAGAAGGAGGATGTCAAAATGTGCTAATATATACAGAACCTGTCAACACCATGTAGGGAAATATCAATATTACCTGGAGCAAGGGCAATTCAGGGCTTATCACTGCATGAAGGTTGCTATCATATATATGATATCTTTAGTGTGTGTGTGTGTGTGTGTGTGTGCGTGTGATTGATGTGGTATGGAATGCACTTAAGATGTGCTTCATGCTCTGATTATTTGTAGAATTTTTTAAAAGGCAGTCTAGAAAAACAGTTACTATTTGATGATTGAATTTGTGTTGTTCTGAAAAGTTATCATCTGTAGATATAAATTTATGGTCAAAAGTGTAACAAAATATGTATTTGGCTTAAAATCATATTTTAAAAATAATGTTCTTACTAGTGAATCCTCTTTCTTTTTTTGAATCTTACTCTATCCCATTTTTGTCAAATTCCAGTCAGATTTACTGATTAGAGGGAACTCTAATGGTATTTCGAAAGTAAATAGAAGCTGAGGCTTCAAAGAAGGAAACCCTTGCTATATCCTCTGAAATAAAATATGTGCACACAATTGTTCAGCAAATAAGGCAGTATTAATCCTTACAAAAAAATATGGAGTTTAATTCTGTTTTCATGTCATCTGTGCATTAGAGAATGCACTCCAACTAAAGGGCTTCTTTTAATATGACCTAAAATGTGGTGCCTTTTCTAAAGAGATCAGTCCAAGCTGTGTGTTCCTATTTTCAACAAGAGCAACAGGGGCACCGGGGCGTTTAAGAGCTTGGACTCTGGAGTCTGACTGCCGGGGTCTGAATCCTGACCACTTGGTTGTGCCACTGACGTGACTTACTTAACCTCTGTAAACACGGAACGATAACTGTGTCACCTGAATATGAAAATTAATGACAGCGTTCTCCAGATAGTTCCCCAGACATTCCTGGTCCCTTCTCCCTTACGGACCCATCAAACACTTACTGAGCGCCTTCTACATGCTAGACCCCATGATAGATGACCTAGGTTTATCCGTCTACAAACAGCCTGAGACTCAAGGAACCTCTTGTTTTGGAATCTGGAGCTCTTAACTCTTAAAAGGCACCCTCTCAAAAAACAAAGAATGACTTTAGAGTAGAGAAGCCTGACAAATACTATCTCAGCCTCATGACCAAGGTTAATGTCATCAGTGGTAAGTCGTGTTGATAGCACATATTCTTGACAGGACGATGTAAAGAGAAAGGCACTTTACCTCTGTGCTTTTCTTCCCCAAACCCCACAGCCCTAGTCTAACCATGAGAAAATCATCAGGCAAATCCTAATTGAGGGACATTACACAAATTACCTCATCAGTATTCTTCAAAGCTGTCAGGTTCATCAAAATCAAGGGAAGTCCGAGGAATTGTTAAAGCCAAGAGAAACCTAGAGACATAACAGCTAAACGCAACGTGGAATTTTAAACACGTTACTAAAACAGAAGAAAAATATTGGTGAGAACTAGGAAAATATGGATAAACTGTAGATCCCATTTTAGTTGATTTATTTATTTAGTAAATAATAACATGTCAATATTGGTTTATTCATTTTAACAGTGTGGCTGTACTAACTTAAGATTTTAATAATAGAAGAAATTGGATGTGGGGAAGATGGGTACTCCCTGTAGTATTGTCACAAATTTTTTTGGAATCTCAAAATTTTACAATTTCAAAGTTTATTTAAAAAAAATACCCCTCACCACCCCAAAGTCATGGTTATGAAATTATCTCAACTTCCAGGGGTCTCTGAATGGCCAAAGCCCCAAACAAATAATCCCTTTTTGTTCAAAAGCTTTTCAGATGAAATAGAATGATCCAAAAAAAAAATCTCAGTCACTGAGGCAATTTTGACATTTTCTGCAGCAGTTTTAATGGAAATGTAAGTGAAATTAGATATCCGGGCCTCCTATTTTAGAATAATAAGAGCTGACACTGAGACCTTATTATATGGTAGTTCTATCCTAAGCTCTTTCCATAGATTAGTTTTTGGGAGCTGTTCAAAAAGCCATGCAATCAATATTCTTATTGCCCCTATATGAGAAAACCTTTTGCAATTGTGTCTATGTTGTGCTTTCCCCTGGGATGGTCCAGCTTTACTTCAACTCTGCATATGGAGGTCTTCCTTCTTCTGTTGAATTGAATGGCCCAGTTCATATGAACTAAAAAGGCTATTCACGAAGTGCTTCCAGTGAGCTTTCTGGCATAAGCTATGTGACATGGTAACATTGCACAGTGACCCCAGTGGAACATTACACCTACAGTAGAGAATGAACATAGTCTTATTCCTAAAAGAAAGAGATCATGATATTATCAGTATTTCCCAGGACACAGCTTGGGCATTTATCTAGTTCATGGGATTAACACAATCAATCAAACAGCAAGATGAGGTCTCCTTATTTAGTGGATTCTGAAATTTTAAAAGGGGACTGAAGGCAAATCTCTCTGCTTGTTATTTTTATTAATCAGTCTTATAATCAATCTTAGTTGGGCCTTCAGAAAACTGAAGAGAACTGGCTACATGTAATCAAATCATAGATTTTTTTTAGAAGTAGGGCAATAGCACAGGGCCATGTTCATAAAGATCCTATGGCTGGTCTAATGCTGTGCTGTCGCCATCGTGAAATTCTTAATACTTTTGAGCAAGGGCCTCTGCCTTTTCATTTTTCTCTGGGGCCTCTGAGTGCATGGCCAGTCATCTTCATCAATTTTAGGATTGTTTTTCTCAAATGAAACCTCAAGTACTGCTTTTGAAACCACATCCCTTGGGGTAGCCACACATGACTCTTGCTAAGTCTTCCTTAGGTAGACACAGTTATTCTTAGGAAAGTGGGTTTATCCAGAGTGCTTACATAAAATGTTCCAAACTGAGTGGGTTTGAGGAATAGACTTTGCTCCAGTCTTTCTCTCTAGTGCCTGTTTGCAAACACTGAATTCAAGGTCCTGGGGCATGTAGAAGCATTGGATCTGTAGTGAGATTTTAATCATAAGTAGAGACATTGTCAAACAAACCAGTGGAAAGTTATGGAATGCCCTGCTATTTTCCTGGCCTAGTTTAGAAATTGAATACCCAAACAGTTGGCCTACAATCACAGTGCATAATTCCGGAACTAAAAGTCTTCCAAGAGAAAAGATCTTATAAAATCATGTGGTAGAGACATTTTAAGGCTGTATATGTGCAATGGACTTTATGCTCACCTGGGCCAGACAATCTCTGATTCCCAAACTTGGAAACAGATGAAAAGAAATTCTCTTTACTTTAAGAGGCATGATGAATAAATGCTGAGGAAAGACTGTTTATTAAAGGGAACTGCACATAGCTTGTTACACACTTGGAGGGAGACTGAGGTTCGTAGTCTTGAATGTAATCAGGCAAAATTCTCATCATATCAATGAAAGTGTTATCTTTTTCTTTTTTTGTTTCTTGCTGAAAACCTAAAACCCTTAATTTAAAGGGCTATTTGTCCATCTGCTTGCAGGAACCAAATCGTAAAAGCCCTGAGAAAAGGGAAATCTGAGAATGCCACTAGAGAGGTCTTCCTTAAACATTGGTATTTTCTGAATGCTGCTGGTAGATAATTCACAGCATTTAAACTCATAATTTTTGAATTACCTGATGAAATGTGGAGATTAGGCTATGAAATCTGTACTTTGCACTGGACCTTAGGGTAAATGCTTTTCAGCTCCTGACTTTACAGGAGCCTTTAATTCTTCCTCCTTTCTTCAAATATTCTTACTGCCTTTGTAGTCTCCCCCTTTGTATTGCATCCGTCTGGGATCTCTGCCTTCCCATAGGGGAATCTGTGGCCCAGGCCTGGCTTTGGTAGCTGAAGGTCCCTAATGAGGGTGGCACTGACATTCCCACTTCCCAGAGATTGCCCTGGCCACGTGGCGGCCCCAGAGCATCTTGCAGCGGATATCTTCTCACCTCTGTCAAGCTTTTTGTTGCGTTCAAAACCTTATTATAATTAGAGTGGAAAAGACTCACTGGGTTATTTAGATGTTATCTCTGCCAGCAGAGATATTTTCTACAACACAACCTGGAAATTTTCTTCTAAACTAAAGTTAATTGGCAGAGAATCTGATGGTGTTCTAGAGAAAAGTATAGGACACTGTCAAAGACTTTCTTTGGGTTTACATTAGAGTAATTTTAAAAATTCACTCTCCTTTCTTTTTCTCTCTCAACTCTACTTACCATGATACCACCTCTACGAGTTTTCAAATGTACTAACAACAAGATGAAAACTAATTTATGTCATTTGCAAAAAACATTGAAATAGCTGCATGTGTTATGTGTGTCAATTTGTCTGTCAAGCTCAGCTTTTACTTCTGGTTTAAACTGCTCCACTCATCTGTGGACAGAGAACTTTCTGGACCAGTCTCTGCAAAGGCTTCACACTGATTGGATCACCTGTCCCTAGTGAACCTATTAATAAACTGGTATAATAAAAGGTCCAGGACTTGTAGAATTCTTGCCTAATGCTGATAAGTAATGCCAATTGGAGTTTCTTTTTTGAAAGTTTGAATTATAAGATGTAAAAGGAAGCAGGCAGATTTTGGGGGAGGTGAGAGTCCTTATGTGGAACTAAGTCTGGTGGCTATACATCTGCAAAAAAGAAAGCAGAATGGATTACTGTGGGGAGAAAATCAGAAATGTGAATGACCGTGAGACCAGAGAAAAGCATCAGTTCTTATCTTTCCAGTTATGTTGTGTAGAAGGCCCATCTCAGTTCTTTATTTTATATCCTTCTGTTCGCTGTGACCTCTAAAGAAACGATGTAGAAGAAGTTCTTATAATACTCCATCCCTTTCGTGTGATCTTGCTAGACTGAATTCTCTTTTTAAAATGTTTGACTTCTTAACTGGGGTACAAAGAAACAAGAGGGTAATAGAAACCCTGTGCACATTTCTTCCTGAGAAACGGAGAAGGAAAAATGGAGAGAGCATACTAATTTCTTCCTGGAAACATGATGTGTATCATACACTTAACAAATCTATTTTTCACACAACCTCAGAAAGTAGGTGTGAGTATTCCTATATTGAAGATAGGGAAACGGAGATGAGGAACTTCAACTAATTTGTCCAAAGTAATTGGAGAATCTAAGATTTAAATTTCTAATACCAAATCCCACAATCTTCCTGTTATTCAATGTCATAACAATAATAAGAGCAGGAAAGAAGGAAGAAAGCAAGGGAAGGAGGGAGGAAGTGAGGGGGAGGGAGGGAGGAGAGAGAGAGTTTCCATCAGTCCTCACAACAGCAATGAAGAGCAGAACTAACATTCATATATTTTTTTAATATATGAAAAACTGAAGCTTAGAAAAGTCATCAAAGGCACAGAGCAAGAGGTGAAGCCAGGATTTATGCTAAGCCAAATTGACTCAAATTGACCACCTGGATTTGGTCCTGGAGAATCATCTACACCAGAACAATTCTAGTGTGTAATTAGATAGAAAATCAAGAACAGGGTAGATATGCAGATCCAGTTGCAAAAGGGAATATTTCTATTCAAGAATGTGTATTCAGCCCTCGTATCTGGTCCCACATTGTGGTATCTCAAAGTGATAATGATACATACATATATATTTGTATATATGTATGTATAGAGAGAGAATGTGTGTGTGACTGTGTGTGTAGATATGTTATAATATAGATATAATTACAAATAAAATATGAGATTTAAGTCTGAAAGCAAGGGGAAAATTTTGATTCACAAAACACTGGAGGAAGCATGGATCGTATCCAGAGGGACTCCCGCAAGACATTCCAGTACCCAGATGGCGGGCACAGCACAACAGAAATGACTGTACGGTTTGTTCACTACTTCTATATGATATGGTATCTCTAAAATGGGCATGCTTGATAACATATATATATAATCAGATGTTTCTTTGAGGAAAGGTCTGTTTCCATTCACTAATAACGGTTCTAATGACCAAACTGGCCTGGTTGAATGTTTTCTATGTGCCTAACTCTTGAAGCATTTATCTTAATTCACTCTCATCACAATCCACTAATTTACCTGCATTGTTCCCAGTTTTTAGAAGTGAACACTGAGGCTTGCAGGGATTAGGGAACAAAAGCACTTACTTTTATGTATAATGTCAGGATTCCAGTGATGGGTCTGACTACCAATCCTTTGCTCTTTCTACTATCCCTCGACCATTTTCAGGCACTAGCTAGATGCTGGAAGTGTCTGCAGTCTTCTACAGGGCACACAAACAAACCATGCAATGCAGTGAGTAGTTTGGAAGTTTTACATTTCTAGGTTTACGTTAAGATTGAAAACCATAGTGCCATTCCACAATAACCAAGCAAATAAGTAAATTAAGTTGTGTGGGTGTGGGTGTTTAAAACCAAAGGAAATCCGTCTGCTTGCACAGCACTTGGCACATAGTAGGGGTGTTGGAATTATTTGCTGAATAAATGCATGAACAGTTCGGACATCTTTTGATTGAATGTTTCCTTTCTTTTTTGACTTGCCTATTCAGCATAATCTGGCAGATTTTGAGCCAATTATTAATGTTGGAAATGGAAATGCATTCAAGAGAACAACGCTTTTGAAAACAAAGGACCGAGTCACTTTGGTGTGTAGTGGCAGAGCCTTTTGTCCCTCTGCAGCCAGTTTATTATTGAGTTTTATGATTAGCTAATCAGTAATTACTTTAGTTATTGATGCTATTTACATATTTGGATTATTGTGGTTATTAAGCAGCCCTGCTACCCTCCCCATTCCTTTGCCTTTTAAAATAAAATAAGAGGGTTAAGAAGTGAGAAGATAAGTGGCAAATTAGGCTATGAGATGCCTAAGACAAACAAACAAGGACTTGTAATGACAGATGACACAAAAAGGAAGAAGAGAATTAAGCAAAGGATGGAAGTGAACAAAGGGATGCACTGCTTCTGTGCAGAGAACTTCTAAACTTCAAGGTAGAGCCTGCGTATAAAATGCACATCTGCACACAATTTATAATGGAACAGAGAAGATGGGAAACCTGATCATACATTCATGATTGCAGCTGCTGGTGGAAGCCCACATGTCCCCATAATTCCCCTGGTAGCTGGTGGCAGTAGGGGAGGGGTGAAGGAAGAAGTTTTTAACATTTTTCGTCTTAGTTTTGTTTGATCTGAAATTAGATCGGAAGGGCTGCACTTCAACTAAAAATTAGCATGCACGCTCCAGAAAGAACAAAAAAGGTATAAATTATGTCTGATTGAACAAACACAACTCCACCATTGAACAGCCAGCCAATGGAGAGGGCAGGGAAAGGCAATGGAGCAAGGTAATGTGTAATCTCACCAGTCAATGGACTGTGGGCAGGCCTGGGCGGCCCATTGCTGGAGGTGTCAGGGAGATAAATAGCAGAGTGTCCTCCTCAAAAATATGATTAATACCCTCCTCGGTCCACTGCTGAAGATGTAGTGGGTGCAGCTGGTCTGGACAGCAGTTGCATAGAGGGAAAATCCGGGACGACCGCAATGGAGCAGAGAGGGCAAAGAGGAGGACAGATAGTCACCAGAGTGGGAGTGTTGAGCCCTGACGTGTCAGCCAGACAGAGGTCTTCTTAAACTGCCACTTAAGTAACATTTAGGGCCTTGTATGCACATGCACCTGAGCCCCAAAGGCTGTGAGACTGAGGGGTAAAGAAAAGCTGAGGTTGAAATTTTGAGGAAAAGGAAAAAAATGTCTATACACAGGGCCATTCCCTTTGGAACATTATTTCATTCCCACAGATCAGTATCAGGTAATGTGAGTTAACTTCCTCTTCTTCATTTGGGAAGACTAAGGTCCAGAGAAGTTAAGTAACTTGCTCAGTTACAAAGCTAATAGGTGGTAAGGGGTCCAGGACTCACAAACTCCCATTCTTCTCCTCAAACTAAACTGATTTCCTCAGAGATTCAAAACTAAACAAACAGAGATGCTTGGTAGAAGTTTGTCTTTGGCTATTTGCTCTGGTTTTCTTTTTGATTTTTCTTCATTCTGATTTTCTCTTGCCTTATGTGCAAGGATGTCAATGAAGGATGGTCAAACATTCCCAGCTGTAACTCTGTTACACACACACACACACACACACACACACACACACACACACACACACAATGGCTGCCCATAGTGGAAAGCATATTGGTATATTCTGATGTTTCCTATTTCACTGGTGGAAGGCAGCAGAACTTTCTGTCCTTGGGTAAATATAACTGTCACATTTTCTTTATCAGAGGATTCCTGCCCTCATGGTTAAGATACTGCATGTTCAGAGGGCCAACAGAAAAATCTTCCTGAGCATGTGGCAGCTCTGGAATGCTGCTAGACAGCGAATCACACAAGGAAAATGTACCAAAACCTAAAGTTGTTAGTTTACTTGATATTAGTTTTAAACATGGTTGACTGAAAGCTGATTTTTATAAAACATTGAAATCTCAGAGCTGAAAAAGAGTGAAGAAAAAAGTGTTCATAAAATCCAAACTAATTAATCGAGACTTTTTCCCCATATTTAATTCTATGGAGATGTGATGTATCCCAAAGAAAGGGATGCAACATCAGAAGGGAAGGAGGAGCAGCTGAGATGCTGAGGTGTACAGTTGGCAGCAGATTCCAGGAGGTGGGGACCATGTTGCCCTGCTCCTGAGCAAATGGAGAGGCACTGGGGAGAACTTTATCTAATAGTCCAAAGAGCTTCAATGATTTGATCTCAGCAATCAAAACCGTTATAACAATGCATATCTTATGATTCCATAGTGTACACTTTTCACAAACCTTCAGCATGGGAATTCCAGAATATCTTCATCATTATCGTCTCCAACTGGGCTTCTCAAACTGTAATGTGTACATGAATCACTTCGTATCTTCTTAAAATGCTGATTCTTATTTAGAGGGTCTTGGGTAGGTCTGAGATTCTGTATGTGCAGCAAGCTGATATCAATGCCACTGGTTCTCTGACTACCTTGTTACGTCAAGGCCCAGTCATATCTTAGATGGTGAAGTTGACCAAATGCACAGATAGTAGTTGGCAGAGCCAGAACTGGCCCTCAGGGATGCTTGGCCACAAAACCTGTGCTTACCCTGTACATCTGTGCTTATCAATGAGTACTTATAACTCAGTCCTCAAAGAGCCCTGACACTGGTTGCAGAAGTAGGAAACATGAAGTAGGAAATAAGGATTCTAAAGGGACAACTTATATCTCCAGGAAGATTGATTTCTTCGTAAGATCTTTGATGCCTCTGAGTTAAGGAAACACTGTGCTTGTATGGAGATTTGGGGCTGTGATAGGATGGAAAGAAGAAATCTTCAAAGTATCTATAGATAAAATGTGTTTAAATAAAATACCCTGGTTATAAATAGAACCAGCCACCTAAATATCAGGGTGGTCCCTCCTGGCCACAGGCATAGATATTTAGGGTGAAGGTGTTTATTGGTCCAATCTGGGGATTCTTCAGATTACATAATCAGGCTACAGCATAGCTCTCCATACAGTACCACAGCTCTTCTGCAGTAGTTTCATAGAACCTTGCCCCACTGTCCTCTAATAATTTGTCAAAATATGAAAAGAAGTTTGTGTGGACAATGGAATATTATTCAGCCATAAGAAGGAACAAAGCTTACCATTTGCAACAACATGGGTGGAGGTGGAGGGTATTATGCTCAGTGAAATAAGCCAGGTGGAGAAAGACAAGTACCAGATGATTTCACCTATTTGTGGAGTATAACAACAAAGCAAAACTGAAGGAACAAACAGCAGCAGACTCACAGACTCCAAGAAAAGCCTAGCAGTTACCAAAGGGAAGAGGGTGGAGAGGGAGGGAGGGAGAAGAGGATTAGCACACATAATGTAGGGGGGTCATGGGAAAGGCAGTATAGCATGGAGAAGACAAGTAGTGACTCTATTGCATCTTACTACGGTGATGGACAGTGACTGCAATGGGGTGGAGGTGTGGGACTTTGATAATATGGGTGAATGTTGAAACCACAATGTTGCTCATGCAAAACTTTCATAAGATCGCATATCAATGATACCTTAATAAAAAAAAGTTAAAAAAAAAGAAGTTTGTGTGGACCTGAATCTAAATAAAGCCAACAGCCAGAATTCCACACCATTTTCTTATCTTTGGGTCATTCATTTCTTCATGTTGAAAAAAATATTTTTCATGCTTTATCTCAATTCACAATCTTTATTATCAACCAACATCTGTCATTATCTTCATAGAGAGAAACAGATATGTTATATCTATGTATGTATATATATATAAATGCACACACATTTAGGCATGTTTGTGTACATGCAATCATTTCTACTTAGTCTGAAAAAAAAATAAATATAAAGAGGTAAATAAATAAGTTTTATCAACAACTTAATTTGGGAAATATTATGAGCCCTATTCCTTTCTTGAAAATTCATAAGGATCTGAAAATTCTTATTACAAAGAAAGCTATTTAGCATCATTTAGCTTGGCATTTCTGACAAGTATTTGAGTTCATCGACTTGTTTGTTTTTGATTCATGCTTTTAAAAGACCCACAATATAGTTTTCTATAGACCATTACTTGGCAAATAAGGTCTGATGTCACTGATTCTATTTTCAACCTTTGGTGGGCATAGTGCAGTATAGTAGATATACTTGAATTTGGTTTTAAAAATACATAGTCTTTTAGGTCATTATAGCAACAAAACAGTTTATTTGCAGAAGTCTGAGATAAATTGTGTTCTCTAACATTTTCTTTGGAACTTCTCTGAAATAAATGTGTTTCTAATCAGTTGGTTCCTTTCACAAAAATATACAAAATGTTTAAGAGACATTTTAAGTCAGGGGTAAGGCCATTTATTTTCTGGGAGTTGAGGCTCTGTGGTATGTGCATATCCACGTGCACACCACACAAATACTTGCAATATTTGTATTGCAGGAGTTATCATTTTTGGAATGTAAGCATTTATTTATTATTATATAAGATTTAATGTAAGAAAATTGTGTAAAAATTATCAAAATTGTTCAGTGCATCTGTCTCATTAACCAAGTGATCATTAAGCCTAGACATTCATTTTACAAGTGTAAAGTGCCTAGAAGCATGTACTCAGTTGAGGTCACACAGCTGGTGAGAAGAGCAACATTGACCTAAATCTTTGACTTGGTTCCTGAAGGTGCCTCACCTTGCTGGCTTGGCTTAGGCCCCAGGAACACAATGCACCCACCCTGGCCAACTCTTGAAACTCCTCAAAGACATATTACTAGGGAAATTTCTCCATGCGTTTTGATGTGTTCTTATGACCTAAAGTGCTGAATGCAATATAAAATCGTAAACCAATCCATAGTGTTGGGAATGGGACAGGGTAGAAATAGTTCCTAAAGACAAATATGAATTTAACATTTTTCTAGAATTTTTACATGGTCACAATGAAGTGAAAGGGCTGTCTATGATCGAGTTGTTGAGATGGAAACAGAAATAAATATTTTTAGTTCAGTTCATAAAAATGTGATGTTTGGCTTGTACAAATACTTTTCTTGATTCTCTAAATAAGTCACATGTATTGAAATGGCTTTCAGTATAATTCTAATACTATATATGTAGGTCTTTAGGAGGGGACTCAATATTTGGGGACATTGCCACTGCCTTAAGGAGGTATTTCAACCTCTAGTGAGGTTGAAGAAAATACAGAAAATCTGACATCATTTTCTTCTCCTGAATGCATAATCTCTCTTTAAGTAAAACACTAAATAAATTCATGGACTCAGGACCCACGCTAAAACTAGATGCTTTCAAAGGCCCTGGTTAATGGGGAATCTTTTAAATGTCACATCTACAGTGCAAATTAACCAATACTGCATAGCAAAATCCCTTGCAAGAAATCTGGTCAATGGTTTCTGACAAAAAAATTAATGCTTACTGTCAAGAATAAGGGTTAAGTTTAGTATTAATCATAAAACGACCTTTAATTGCCAAAAAAAGGCACTTTGTTATTTCACTACAGTCCCAAGCTCACCCTGAGTATTGAAAAAAAGTCATAATTTGCTTAGTATAAATATATTAAAGTATTAAGCCCGCTCTGCTACTCAATTAGTAAACATGTCAAGGGGTGGGTGAGTTATTCATGGTTCAGAGGGCCAGCCCCTTTTCACAGGGAACTTTTTTTCACTCTAATGAAATGATGGATAATCTGGAAGTAGGTGCTTTAAGAAGGTATTAATCATTCTCTGTGGTAATGTTAATCATGCATTCCATCATCTACAGATGCTGTGGTTCACCTTCCTCTGAGACAAAGGGCACCTAAGCCAGGAGAGTCCTTTTGATCACCTTTCTGCAGAGACCCTCACATGCAGCTGGCATTAAAGCTTTAGATTTCAGAGCATCCCTAAGATAAAATGACAAGGGCAGCATAAAACTTCTTCAACTGATGTCTGATAAACATGGCATGGGGTCTCTCTCAAGTCCTGTTTACATATTTCATGTTGCTCATGTGAGCATAGGAAGGACATAACCTTATAGAAGGAGAATTTAGGTGTCCTGCAAGTAAAAACCCTAAATGTACATTCTGGCAAACTACTTTTATAGTTAAGCTTCTAGTCTTACAAAATGTTAGTGTTGGTCAGGTCAGATTTATTTCTTAAAATGTCTCTGATGTCTCCTTGAGTTAATGAAACACCATGCCTCCACAGAGACTTCAGGCCAATTAAACATTTTTATGGCTGGTGTTTTTTAAAGGGAAAAAAATGTTGAATAAAATCTGAGGGCATATCTTATGGAGCTAAAATAGCTCCCATCACAGACTAATTCTGAATGCTCCATAGACCCCAGTGCCCAAAGAAGAAATCTGGAAAGGTTCCTAATGCTAAGAGGCTGTTCCATATAAATTGCCGGAGGAACATAAAACTGGATGAACAAGTAGGCCTCTGTCTTCATGCAATGTATTAAAGACTCTAGAGGTTAGATAATATCTTTATATAAAAGAAGCATCATTTTTTAAATTCACATGTGTATGTGCAGGGTCTACAAATGGACCTGAGGGTTACTAATGAGGTTATGTGATCTCTTTTGGGTAAAATTCTACCAGAGGCAAGAGCTCTCCAGATGGTGGCTTACAATACAATACTCAGACACAGTCCCTGAATATTTTTATCCGCAAGTGTGGACACAAAGAGCCAGAAAACTCACTTTGGTCTGTTGAAGAAGAGGAATTATTTTGTTCTCCCCTCAAATTTAGCTTTCTAGCCATCCTCTCAGCTGTAGGCTTTCAGGTTGGTTGACGTATTCCATCATCCACCAGATTAGCAAACATGGCTTTAGAGATGCCTTATCATTTGCCTAATGATTTTTAAAAAATTTGTTGAGCGTCCTCGTCGAAATGCTTCAGCCACCATTGTACTTCACTTCCCCTCTGTTCAACTACCTCTGCCACATTGTAAATTTTGTCATTTCCTACAGCAGATTCATCTCAGACCTTTACTTTTTAAATGGCATGATGAGAGATCTATGTCATTTTTTTTTCCATAAACTCATTTCCACAGATTTCCTCATTGGCCTCAGCACGGTTTGCCTCTATTTTTACTCCTCCTTGTCTGGTTCACATAAGCTGGTCAGAGCCCTCTATTTCTGTCTGTCCCTTCCACTATGTCTAATGTAACCAGCCAAACCTCAAGTAAGGAGTGCTCTTAAAATATGCCTTTATGCACTTTGCCTGGCATGCACTGGGTCATTAAAGCAAATCATCCACTCTGCATCTTGGAGCCCCATAAATATATGACTTCTGATGCCCATTGGTCTCACGAGCATTCCCACTTCTTGGTCACCTCCTTCTGTGTCTACCACAAAGCTTTGCCACTCCTCTCAGGCATGGTCCTTGACTTTTATCTTCCTTTCTCTCAGGCTTTTCATTGAAAAGATAGAATTCTCAGTACTGCACTGCTGTCATCCACCGACAGATTAGCCCTTTTCCATGTCCTTCCCTTTTGACTTCTCAAATGATGAAGTACTCTTCCCTCCCTGTTAAAGTCTCTCATTTGAGCTCTTGATTTTATGCTTTGCTTTTTTCCTCTGAGACCCTGCTCCTCTACTCGTGCTCTCTTGCTCCAGACTCTAGGATTTATCTCCGTCTAAAAATACAACACTCCCTCATCATCGGTTTCATTTACCACATCGACTGTGGTCTAGAAGCAGATGTTCCTCCTTCCAATACATCATCAGAAGGTCAACAGTAGCCCAACACTACGTCACACTGTCTATGTCATTCACCTCGTTTCATCTCATTACGTAGGCATTTTATCATCTCACATCATCACAAGAAAAGGGGTGAGTACAGTACATTCAGATATTTTTGGGAGAGAAAGAGACCGCATTCACATAATTTTATGTCACTATATTGTTATAATTGTTCTATTATTAGTTATTATAATTAACCTCATACTGTGCATAATTTATAAACTATATAAGGAGGGACTACTCTGATTCTAAATCTCTCCCTCCCTAAAATAAAAATACTTTCTTTATTTTGTGACCTCTTAATGTGTCTCTCTTCCAACTTTCTACAGTTCTTAGAAGAGTCTATATTGCTTAAGTCACCATATATTTATTTCCTCCCAGATCCATCTTGTATTTGACCTCATTGCTATATTAGAAATTCCCATTCTTAAGGCCATCAGTGACTTCCTAATAAATGTTGAGAGCTGATTAAATGCCTGGCTTTATTCTAGGTATTTGGGATACAGCAATGAACAAAACAGTTAAGTAGAGACTGATATCTCAACTCTGTTAGACCTTATGTTATAGTAAATCGGCAAATGTAATGAATGTTTATTTTAATTAACTTTCTGGACCTCTTGAATTTCTTCTTGTACTATTTGCATCACTGTGAGAAACGTTTCTTCATCCCCTCCTTGTATATTATCTTGAAATGTTTGTTTTCTGGAGTGGAAGTTTATTCCATTGCTCTTCTCAGTCATGTATTTATCCAGTTAATTTTATCCACTTCCAGTTGTTCAATTACCATCTATGTGCTGGTTTCTCCCAAACCTATACTGTAGTCCAAGCTCTGACAACGATCATCATAACTATACAACCCCTTCTGTCCCTCACTTGACCAACTATATTTTCATGACATAAAGATGCCATTATCAACCCAACATCAGTTAAAAGCAGCAATGAAACAGTACCACATTAAATATCCATTTATTAATTAAACTCTGAATGCATTTCTTAGAATTAAATATTTTTATTTAAAATACAGAATAAGGAAAAATCCTATCTTGGAATTGTATTTTTCTTTTTTCAAACACAAGCTAAAAATTAAGTAAAAGAGTCATACTCAACTTAGCACAAATTCCAACTCTCAGATTTCCCTAGAATGGCTTAGCTCAAAGACTTACCATATTTCTTAAGCATTATTTTTCAAAGTGGCAGGTGGAATGACTATAGAGATCATATGCTAATTTCTTGAGTTTTCTAAAATTTAGTTGAGTTTTGTATCGCTGGCAGGAGTTGGCAGGAATATTGGGATCCCAGACACAATACGGGGTCATATTGCCCAATAAATACAATTTTTACTGCTATAGTACATTATGTTAGTGTTCTTAGGTCAAAAATGAGTCAACAGAAATAATTAGTTTTCCCACAGATACAAAAATACAGGCCACAACAAATATGTGCAATATTGAAAATATGGAAAATAGTGTTTTCTGAAATTGCAAATAGAATTTGAAAAAAAATGTGCTAGTTCATATTGGTCCCTAGTAGAAAAAAATAAAATGCTTACTGGTTGAGTAGAATGCACCATAGCACAGCTCATTACCCTAAAGCTTTGGATAGGTCATACATCAAAGGATGTTCTCCAAAATACCTTAAACAAACATATTCCATAAAATAGTCACATAACTTACTTTTAAAAGTCAAAGTCAAAACCTTTGCTATCTCATGCCAATGCTAAGACAATTTCCTATTTTAACATTTTTCTTAGCATATTAAGACTAAGTTTACCTTACATCTCTATTGAATAGTGAAAGTGTTGTCATCTTCTTATATATTAAGAATAGCCTCTGAGATCAAATTTATAAGAATGAAATGCAGCATGTTTGGTAAGAAGTTGAAGCATCCCGAGGTCTATTGTGAATCATAATGGCCTTGTCAAAGGACACCAGCCACTACGTGGGACCAGTGCAGTAAAAGGAAAATTGCCTGGGAAAAACAATTGCAAATGTTTTCTAGGTATTTCTGGAAATAAAAATAAAAATATTATAGTTCTTAATTGGCAAGAGCATACCTCTTATTGCTCCATTTCCTCACTTAACCTCCCAACTCAATCTGTTTAAACCCAATGCCTTTCTTAATATCACCATATCCTGATAACCATTAGCATAGTATTCATTTGCCACCACTACCTGCATCCCATTCAAAAATTCTAATTAGAAGATGAACTAGGTTGAGAGGATTTTATGACTCCTTTGTATTAATAGTTAAATAGTATACTCTTAGATGTGCCTACATTTGTTTCACAGACACCTGCTGAGGTGGCATGACAAGTAAATGAAAGACTTCATAGCATAATCAAGAGAGGTAGACATTGAGGTGAATCCAGCTTAAATTAAAATTTTTATTCATCACTTGCTATGTGAATGAGTTTAGGCCAGTTATATGGCCTCTCTGGCACTCAGTCCCCTGATGTAAAACAGAGATATTCATCCTTTTAAAAATGATTCTAGTTCTGTCCTGGGGTAGGCTCAATAATTTATAGCTGTTGAGTTCTTAGAAAAATACAGACAGGGGATGAAGAGAAATGGTTGCATTCTACTTTCTTTCATCAGGTCACGCCTAGAATTTCTTTCTTTCTTTCTTTCCCTCCCTCCCTTCTTCCCTCCTTCCTTCTTTCCTTCCTTCCTTCCTTCCTTCCTTCCTCCCTCCCTCCCTTCCTTCCTTCCTTCCTCCCTTCCTTCCTTCCTTTTTATTTTATTTTTTTTCATCTCTAGGGCCCACTCTTTCAAAAAAGGGACTGTGATGGATAGGCAGATGCATCAAAAGAGTGCAGGAAATCAGTATTGCGTCCTGTGAGTAGAGAGTATGTCAAAGAGATTGGCGGTTTTATAAATAATTGCAGATCTATAATGTATGAGAATATTTAGAACTATTCATGTGATCCTGGAAAGTAAGACTGAGACTAGGGTGGGGACACTCTGCCCACACAGATTTGAC